>CAJHQP010002583.1:0-83027 GCA_905132765.1 Moricandia arvensis
GACTTCAGTTGCTGTTGTTGGAAGTGGTTAAGGTCGCCACTACTCTGGCTTTCCAGGACGTGACTACAAATCACCGCAAACAGATTAAATTAATGAGTTGACCACTGATCATAATTATTATTAAAAACGATTTATCAGATTAAAAAAAAAAAAGACAAATAAATTTTTCAGCAACGGCAAAGCAATATGGTATGTAGAGACTAGAGAGATAGGCCAACATTATGTATAGTTTGGAAAAATGTTCTCAGTGACTCTCAGTCAATGGGATTAGCATATATACATAATGGAAAAATGTTCTCAGTGACTCAGTCAATGAGATTAGCATATACGTTTTAGCATACTAGTACCAATTCTGAAGAATATCAAATTATCATTGCTATAGTTAAAAGGTTTGTTTATTTAAAAACCATATTTAATAAAATTTGACTCTTTAATAATCATTTTTGAAAAATAAATACGTTGGCCCTCATACTCAAAAGAGAAACCATTATGGCCTCTGAGTCCTGATCATTTGCAACGGTGGAACCTGTTCAGAACCGCCATATATGTAATGTGCAGAATCACAAGTGTATAGATGTGGATAAATACATGAGGCTGAGGGCCTTCACTTTTCAGGCCCATCTTGAAAACTGAAAAGCCTTGAATTAAATTTGATTATATTTTTAGCTCACTATTATGAATGTGTATGTGTTTGTAAATATTTTAGCAAAATGAATGTGTAAAATATGAAACATGTTGGTGGAAGTCTCTACGATTTAGTGATTGGCAAACCAAGTTTGTTTGTTTTTGTACCAATATATATATATATATATATATATATATATATATATATTCACTGGAAATAGACTTACAGAAAAAATTGGTGTGGTGCAAGTATACTATTGTTCATAATAAAAAGGTAAATTTAACCATTTTCATAATAAGAAAATAAAATTTTATATTATAAACATGATGTCCATAGAACCGTTTAAAACAAAACATAGAACCATTTATTATATTTTTTTGTAAATAGGATAAAAGGTTTATAGTAGTACATTCTCATAATCGTAATAGCAATAATGTAACATCACGAATTGTGATATGTGGAAAGACTAAAGAGAATTGATTTGGCTATCTATGTTACAAAAGTTGACTTATCTTTTCCGTCACACATCCGTTTAGAACTTCAGGGTTAAGCGTGCTTATGCTGGAGTAGTGAAAGGATGGGTGACCTATCGGGAAGTGATTCACGATACCGTGTGAGTGAGGCCAAAACACGGAGAAAGGTCGGGTAGTGATTGCAGGGTCAGTAAACAATGATTCGAGCTTTGGAAAATTAACGCACGACCGTCGGACGGGATGGGGTCCATAGGCCGAGAGAGCGGGTGTGGCTGACCCATTAACCGTGGGCGGTCGGAGCGTTACAAATAATTTCGATGACAAAAAGCATAGACATGCCTTCGATTAATTTATAAGATGTTTACCAAACCTAAAATAAATCATTAAAAAAATCTCAAAAAAAAAGATAAATCAATAGAAGGAATCAAACCAAGACTTATAGAGAAAATAGTAATTGAAATATATTTTTAGATTTCAGATTTTTGGTTAGTATTTAGACCAAAAAACTCAAATAAAATTGGATGATACCGGTTTAGTTTTGAAAACTAGATAGATGATAAATGTAAACTTGTAATAAAACGACTATTTGATGATAAATACGATAATATTTTTAATATATGTGTATTAGTGTATATTTCTCTAACCAAGTTTAGTGATTGTCGGGTGAGCCATGTAAAAGAGGAGAGAGAGTTTCGGCCAACAACAAAAACAAAAAGTAGATAACATGCAAAGGGCCAAAATAACATCACTAGTGTTTAGTGGTGTTTAGATACAGAGAACCAACGACATGTTCACAGTCCATTTATATGATATACCAACTGCCTAACATAACAGCCTGTCCTCATCACCAAACTACACTTTAACTTATCTAAATAATAGATGTTCCAAAATTTCATAAATTGATTTGCAAATTAGGTAGACAGGATTTTCTAACATCTAGGGTGGGATTGCACGCCTTGCGGCTGAGGGTAACTAAAAGGGCAGGGTGTTTAATTTATTCCATTTAACGTCAAAAGGAGAAAAACACAAGGACATAATCATAACACATTATAAAATCAAAATTTAAATTGCTTAAATATTATAATCATTTAGTCAAGAGTTCAATAAATATAAATTAAGTCAGTTGATTTATTACTACAAGAAAACTCGTCTTTTACTAGGACGGGTTTTCCTCGTTATTTCCTAGTAATGGGACAGTGACTAGGAAATAACGAGGAAACGTGTTTCGTCGAAACACGTTCGTCGTAAAGCATATTTTCCACGTAAGGTCCCCGTACAGTTTACGAGGAAAGTTTTCCTCGTAAACGCGTGGTTACCTTTTCCTCGTAACCTCGTCCTAATCTTTCCTAGTAACACCGTAGTAAGCATTTCCTCGTAAGTTTGTAGTAAACTTTACGAGGAGTTTACTAGAACATTTTACGAGGATATTACTTGGAAAACTTTACTAGGATTTTGTTTCGACGTATTTTTTCCCTAATAAAATAAATTAATTATAAATATAAGTAATTTATTTTTTTATAAGAAAATCAAATTATAAATAAAAAACAAAATATTTTATAAATAGCTAAATAATATACAATTAAGTTTTAAAATTCATAATATACAATTATATTAAAAAAAAAACTACGGATACGGATTATGTTCGTGAAATTGCCGAACGAACTCTTCCTGGCTCGCTAAATGCTGCTCATCTCCTAAGTTGGTTGACGGCTGTGACTGTGATGGTGGATGATGTTGGGTTGGAATCCCCGCGCGTTCCCGTCTCTGACGCAACATCTCCTCCAATTGCGGGTTTCCACCCGCCATATATTCGAGGACATCGGTGAGAGAAGCCATCTGCTCGGTGAGCGAAACCACATGAGACTGCGTCGTCTGCAACTCCGAGCGCAGCTGAGCATTGGCATCATGCTGCTCCTGAGCATAAGACGATGTCGCTGCAGAGACATCGTTAATCGAGCCAATCCCGACGATACGCCCCTTTTTCCTAGGGCGACCTGTAAATAAAAATATTAATAACATTAAAAAAAAATAATAAATAATAAAAATTAATAGTAAAACAAATTATTTACCTCCTCGTAAATCTTATCCACTTCAAGAGTGGATAATACGACTGGAGTCCCAGTCTGCTGAGTCTGGCGTTCGTCAATTCGGGCAACAAAATCGTTGTAGATCCGCTCCGAAGCAGGATCTACAAACTGCCCAGCCTTGTTCCGGTGGGTCCTCTCGTAAAGGTCTTTCAGAGATGGAAGAACTCCAATCTCTTTAGCCTAAAAGAAAATTTGAAAATTAAATTAAAAAATTGGAATATTCAAATTAAAAAAAAAATAGTTCTAAAAATCATCTTACCATGTCTAGACGAACTCCCGCGTGAGGTTTTCGACTCGTGCTGTGCAGCATCTTCGTGTTGCCATACTCGTCTCTAGTCATGCGGTTCTCGGAGTTTGTGCTGGAGGTTCTGACCGAGTCCGGCAACCCCCAATAGGCGATGAGGCCATCCCACACCTCGGTTGTGAGGCAATCGGGTTTCCCGGCCTCGTAACCATCCACCTAATTTAAAATAATTAATTATAATTAAAGTCAATAATAATTTTAAAACTATATATATATTATAATTTATAAATTTATACCTGATAGTCGCCCTTCCAGTTGTAGACCGTGTCGAGCAATCGTGATTTAGCCTTGGCCTCAAACTCTGTCTTCACCAGCTGGTGAATCCCAAGAGACCAACGATACCTTTGCTGTAATTAACAAGAAAAAAAAGAGATAGATTAGTTCAATATTATTAATAGTTTTAAATAATGAAAAATAAATTAAGTTGATCATTAATTAAACTTACAGCGAACATTTTGAACCACATCTTTTTTGTGTGGCTCGCCATCTTCTTCCAGTTTGGAGCTGCATCGGGAAAGTATCCCTTGATACAGTCTGTGACGCTACTTCCGACACGATTGTCAACATTAAACCTGGAAAGACACAAAATAAATCATTAATTAGATTTTATAAATATTTTGTTAATTAAGAAATAAATTTAAAAAACTTTTTAAAAATTAAAACATACCATAATACGTTTTTCCCGTCCCGTCGGATAGGATCTAACTCTAGCAGCCCTTCTTTGTCTGGAAGGGCCAAAATATCCTCCACCGTATACACCGCAAAGGGTGCGTTCGGCGGCACCTGCAAATCGGGATGAACCCCGACCGGTGGAGGAGGAGGAGGAGGTGGTGGTGGAGGAGCTCCCTGAGACTCGAGAACAACATGATCCGGAATCGAAGATGGACCGGGAGCTGACGAAGATGAACCCGGAGTATCCCGACGCCCAAATATATCTCCGTAGTGAATCCCCCGATCAAGAGACTGATCAAGAGACGACATCCTCTTACCAGCAGCCCTAGCAATCTTGTCTGCTCTAGGCATCTAAATCAAAAAAATTAAAACATTAATTTCCCGTATCATTAAAAAAACACTTAAAAAAAGTAAATCAACCTAATCTAAATTCCCTAAACTACCCACCTAATCTAAATTCCCTACACTAACCACCTAATCTAAATTTTCTAAACTAAATACTAACCTAACTACTACCTTTATAGGATTCTGAGAGACAGTTACTAGAAAATGGGAAATCGGACTGCTCGAATTTATATAAGGAATTTGGTTTCCTCGTAGAACCCTAGTAAAATTACTAGGCTCTTACGAGGAAATAGCTATGCCCGCGTTTTTTTCCTCGTAAGTCCCTAGCAACCTTTACGAGGAAATAGCTATGCCCGCGTTTTTTTCCTCGTAAGACCCTAGTAACACTTTACGAGGAAATAGCTATGCCCGCGTTTTTTTCCTCGTAAGACCCTAGTAAACTTACTACGACCTTACGAGGAAAGGGTTTATAAATCCCCAAACTCGAAACCGCAAACCCCAAACCACAACTTTTAACTTATAAATCCCCAAACTCAAAACTCCAAACCCCAAATTGAAACAAACTCATAATAGAAGATTATCTTCTATGGGAGCATTTGTCTAAGATATTATTACATATCTCTTAAGAAAAATTACCTTTAAGACATGTATTAATATCTTAAACAAAGCTCCTATAGATGATTATCATCTATGGTTTAGTGTTTTTGGGTGTGTTAGAAATGAATCACCAAAAGTGGTATTTATAGAAATTTTCGAATCTGTACATTTCCTCTTAAGTTCGTAGTAATTGTACATTGCCTCGTAATTTCGTAGTAAACCTTCACTACGATTTTACGAGGAAATAGCTATGCCCGCGTTTTCGTTTACTAGGGTTTTACGAGGAAAGGGTTTGTAAATCCATAAATTCGAAACCCCAAACTCCAAACCACAACTTCCATAACTTATACATCTTCTACAACCAAACTTCCTTAACTCCAAACCTCTTCTACACCTAAACACCAAACTCAAATTAATTTTTGTGATTTAACAAACTTAAAACATGCACAATTATTCAAATTCATTCAAATTCATTTTTATGATTAAACAAACTTAGTCAACATACATAATTCATTCAGATACATTTTCAACATCTGTAGAAACATCATCATTTTCGTAAAACTCGTCCTCAACACCGTCATCCGTTGTGTGATCAGGAACATCTTCGTATTCATGATTATGAGGATCAATGAGTAGGATTTCATCAATTTCTGCTTCAGGTTCCTCGATTTCATTGGTGATTTCTTCTTGTAATGGTGGTTCTTCTCCAGTGATTATCCGTCCTCGAGGTGTAACTTTGATAACAGCTAACCAGTTTATTCCCGAGGTAGTAATCCGAGGGTATGGAATGAAGCAAACTTGATATGCTTGGGAAGCTAATATGAATGGCTCGAATTTGTTGTACCTGCAAAAATTAAGACAACGTAAAAATTAGTTCTCAAAACAAGCATGTGTCAAATAAAGAATTTTTGGTTGTACATTCGTCCACCATTGACATCAACTACACCATTTTTGTTAATCCGAACACCTCTGTTGACGACGGGGTCGTACCACTCACACTTGAAGATAACGCATTTCAAACTCATACCTGGGAATTGCACTTCATAAATCTCCTGCAAGATCCCGTAGAAATCTGTTTCGCCTTTCACGCATATTCCATAATTACTTGTCGCCCGGTGTCTACCATAGTCATAGGTATGAAAAGTATAGCCTCGGGTGAAATACATCGATGATGTAGTGACCTTTGCAATTGGACCTTGAAGTAGTTCGCGAAACCATGCGGGATACTCAGGATCGTCATAATCAACATGCAACAAAAAGTAATATAAACTAGACATTAGACTTACTTTGTGGTAATGTACGTATGCATACAATTTAAGTAATAAATACATGTTTCCTTAACCACTTAATAAAGTGTTGATTTTCCTTTGTCTAACTCAGTTGTCGATATACCAGGTATTGCTTCCTCGACTTGAGTCTCAAATTGGCTGTAAAATCATGCATATATGTTATGTTACATTATATATTTAATATTGAAAAAAATATAAATATATATATAAGTGTGTATGTTTATATATTTACCTTTCAAAATAAGCAATCAATGGATCCTCGCAATTAAGAAGAACATAAAGGTGTGCACTATGGACGTCTTCATCTCTCGACCACCAAACCTCTTTTAATTTCCCACCCAATCGCCCAATTTGACAAAAGATGTCTGGAACATTGTCTTCCATATATGTCGGCACGACACCACCATCATCATATCTTCTTGGAGCTCGTTTCCTTGTACGTACTTTCGGTCCAAAGTAGTACGATGTGAAATGTGATGTTTCTTCCGTCAAACTTCCCGCAATAATGGAACCTTCAACTCTTGCTAGGTTTTTGGCTTTTCCTTTCAAAGTTTTCATGGCCCTTTCATACTGATACATCCATCCAAAATGCACGGGTCCACGAAGTAATGCCTCATACGGGAGGTGGACAACTAGGTGTTCCATGACGTCGAAAAAAGTAGGCGGGAATATTTTCTCCAAGTTGTAGATTAAGACAGGGATGTTTTCATGAAGTTGTTGGACAACTTCCACTTTAAGAGTGAGGGTGCTCAGATCCCTAAAAATGCTCCAATTCCTTATATATATACAACAACAAAAATTATCCACATTAGTATATATATATATATATATATAAATAAATTAATCATGTCATCGTAATTAATTACCTGAAAGTGCTTCATGTACTTTTGCCGGTAGTAGCTCCGCAAACACAAAGGGAAGTAGTCGCTGCATAAAGACATGACAATCATGGCTCTTCATCCCGGAGAACTTTTGCCCTTTCTCAACACATCTTGAGAGATTTGAAACATACCCATCAGGGAACTTCACTTCTAAAGACACCCAGTTGAACAACACATACTTTTTTCTGATGACAGTCTGAATATTGGAACTGGAACTTGTCCATTGCTTTTTATATGTAGCTCACTCCTTGAGCAGATATCAGGTAAGTCCAACCTTGATTTTACGTTGTCTTTCGTCTTCCCTGGGACATTCAATATAGTGAATAGAAACTCTCGTCGCATGCACATCTCCGGTGGCAGGTTATACGGTGTAAGAAAGACCGGCCACAATGAATATTGTCTCCCAGACATTCCAAATGGACTAAATCCATCAGTGCATAATCCAAGATACACATTTCGGCTATTGCTACCAAAATGTGGATGTACATTGTTAAAATGTTTCCAAGCTCTTGCATCTGATGGATGAGTCATCTCTCCATCCGTCTGAGTATGCTCGGCGTGCCATCTCATCCCTCCAGCAGTCTCCTCAGATTGGTACAATCTTTTCAATCTGTCTGTGATTGGTAGGTACCACATCCTTTGGTACGGCACCCTATTACGCCCTCGACCTTGCGCTTTGAATTGTGGTTTCTTACAAAATCGACATTCTTTTAACTTCTCATCATCTCCCCAGTAAATCATGCAGTTGTCGATGCAAAACGTCTATCGTCTCCAAGGGCAACCCAAGACTATATACCAATATTTGAATCTCATAATAAGATTCAGCAGACACATTCTCTTCTGGCAAATACTCTTTAAACAAGTCTGCCCATGCATCCATACATTTTTCAGGTAGATTGTGATCGGTTTTAATACTCATCATTCTAGCAGCCAACGACAATTTAGACAGACATTCTTTACAACCACTGTAAATTGGCTCATTCGCAGCTTCTAACATTTCATAAAACTTTTTTGAATCTAAGTTAGGTTCTTCAACTTCATCATCATCATGAGTTACAAATGCATCATCTACCATATCATGAACCCTATCACAATCTACCATTTGTTCCTCCTGGTGATGATAACTAGTTTCATTACACAAATGATCAACCGGTTCAACTTGCAAATTGCTACACTACTAGCTTCATCATTCCTACAACTAGCATCTTCTCCATGTTGATACCAAATATAATAATAAGGCATGAACCCTCTATTTATTAAATGCTTCAAAACCCTTTCACGAGGGCCTAATTTTGTATTGCAGCATTTCCGACAAGGACAGAACATCTTATCACTTTCATGTGTGAGTGGTGTAGAATCTGCTTGATGCATAAACGTCTCCAACCCTTCGAGATATTCTGTCGTCACCCTCCCGTTATTATCTCTGTGTGAATACATCCACTTCCGCAACTCGAAAATATTTTCCGGGCCGGACATTTTTTTTTGTTTGATCAAGCTTATAGCTGATTATTTTTTGGTGTGTTTCAAATGAATCACAATTGTGGTATTTATAGAAATTTTCAAATCTGAGCATTTACTAGGAAATTACTATGAAATGAACACGTTTTTATTTAAATTTCATATTTCCTATTCAGGTCCTCCTAATTTCGTAGTAAAACACATTTTCCTCTTAATTTCGTAGTAAAACATTACTAGGCTTCTGCGAAGAACAAGTTTTACTACGGTCTTACGAGGAAATGTACTCTTGCCACGTAATTTCCTCGTAACTCTACTACGGCATTACGAGGAAATACGTTTCTCGTGATTTTACGACGACTTTACGAGGAACTGTATTTTCCAAGTAATTTTGACGTAATTTCGTAGTAAATTTACGAGGAATATATTTCCTAGTAATGTTTCGTAGTAACTTCTTAGTTTTCTTGTAGTGTATTGAACTGATTTATTGCTAGAAAAAGAAAAAGAGCATTGTCTCAGAAAGATTCATCGAGGTTAATGTTATAAATACCATTATTTCGATGAATGATGTTGGAGATAGAAATCATACATAGTAAAGATAAAAGGAACTTAAGTAATATATAAAAAATTGAGTTAATTCACTTATTGTTAATTAATTTTAAGTTGGAATCCCCAAAAACTTATCATATTCACTGTTGGTGTTATTTACAATATCATGTTCATGAGTCTTTGGATCTGCCCTTTTGTAACAAATTTATGCAGCTTAGATATAGTTGCATTATTTCGTTGTGGATAGCTTCTTCTACCCATACATCAACCGCTCAACAGCCGCTGAATGATAGTTTTCTTTTGTTGCTGCATTCGAGCAATGTACACTGGTTTTGTAAAACATTTGAATTTTAGATAAGCTTCAAACTGGGTCAATTTGGGATCATGGTTAGGTTTAGTTGATATTAGTTTTAATGAAACTTTTTTTACTAGTAGCTTACATAAAGCACTTTCAGTGACGAAGATACTGAATTCTTTTTGTAGATGGATTATAAGAACTTTTTTTGAACTAACCAAATTGTTGAAATCCTAATCCTCTCATGTTTGAAACCAAAATATGTAATATCGGTTTTGTCTTAACTGTCACTCGAACTGGGTTCTGATACAATGGTCGTGATCTTTTACATAGCTAATGAACTATGGTGGGTTATAAGAACTTTAAACATCGATCATTTAGTTTGATAGGTCTCTGTTTATGTATTTATGTAATGAAAGGTAATTAAATGATCATACTTAGTACCTATAAGGCTATATCTCTACAAAGCCAACAAAAAGTTATACTACTTGTTAAAAGGAACCACGAAAACAAGATGCTTGTATATGAAGCCGGGGGCGATACCACAACGCAAAGAACCAGTAAACGATGCAAGTGGTCGTCGAGAACCAATAAAGAGAAACTCCACCGTCTCTCAAATTCTAAATAACTAATATCTTACGATAGTAGCATAAGTTCATGTTGTCCTTTTTAACATCTTATCATTTTATATTGTTATTCTTTTGTTCTCGTATTGAAATATTGTTAAATTTTCGTTTATTTAAAAATTCTAAATTGTTATTCTATACCATGAAGTTAATATTCAATACTAAAAGTAAAAGCTTTTAAATTCTATATTGTTATTCTATACCATGAAATTAATATTCAATACTACAAGTAAAAGCTTCAACCAATGGCATCTTGAAATGCTAAAAACATATTCAATATACTCTGACCTCACTTTGCCCTACTTGACACACGTCTATATGCAGATTAGCTTCAATAATTAACCCTCCTCATCCTATTTTGTTTTATAAGATACGTAAAATAACTCATTTTATTACCGTTTTCGTTAAGTACTCCTAGATTAATGAGTTTTATAATTGAGAAATATAATCATAGTTGCTCTTGTAAAAGAAAAAGAAATAGATTAATCAGATTAATAGTCTAACACTAGAAAAACCTATTTTTAACGTCTAATTACCATTCAACTATCTAACGAGAATACACAATTTATTGTGCCACTCTGAATCGTCATGTAAGATTCATGTTCGATGGTACATCTTACACTTTGTTGAAGATCTTTTGTAATCGTGAGAAAATCTAATAAAGAACGAGAAAAAAATAGATTAATCAGATTATTTTATTAATATAGCAGATTATTTATGTAAACAGATTAAATTAATCAGATTATTTATGTAATATATCAGATTTAAACCCTGATTAGAGATAGTTAACTATTAAACAAAAATGTTAATTTGGACTTAATGAAAAAAAGCAAAGCCTACCAATTGTGGTCAAAGGCCATGATTGACGTGGTCGTATTTGGAAGTGAAAAGACAAGTTCCAAGTTACTTCCCTTTCTCTCCTATCGTCCTCCTCCTTCCTTCTATATAAAGCCTTCTTCTCCTCTTTCTCATTTCACATCCCTCAAACCCATTTCAAAATCAGCATTCTAGTTTGAGAGAAAGAACTCAGACGAAAACAAGAAGAAAGTTTCAACCTTTATTGTCTGTTCTATTCTATCTCCCTCTTTCAAGAAACTACATACTTCGAACAACATGGCTCGTTCTCTCTCTAACGTTAAGATAGTATCTGCTTTCGTCTCTCAAGAACTCTCCAACGCAATCTTCCGGTAAGTTTTGTTACGCCCTGTTTCCTCTGTTTTTATACTTACTCTCTGTTTCCTCTGTTTTATGCTGTGTTTTTATTCTTACGCTCTGTTTCCTCTGTTTTATGCTCTGTTTTTTATACTTACGCTCTGTTTTCTAAACGGTGACGTTTTGTGTTTTAACAGACGCGGCTTTGCGGCCACGGCAACGCAAGCGAGCGGTGGGAAAGGTGGAGCCGTTGTTTCTGCGGTGATGAAGAAAAAGGGAGTTGAAGAATCAAACCAGAAGATAGCTTGGATTCCAGATCCAAAAACCGGTTATTACAGACCGGAAACCGGTTCAAAAGAGATTGACCCAGCGGAGCTACGAGCAGCTCTCTTGAACAACAAGCAGTGATGATTGAATTAACTGAAAGGAAACTCTTTTTTTCTGTTAATTATTTGTTGTTAATTTAAATGTCTTGGGGAAAAAGGGTAATGATCCTGTGCGGTGAACCTTATTCTCATATGCTATACGTGCGATTCTGCTATGAATAAACATAGAGAAGTCTTTTGGTTCCTCTACTTTGTAACAAAAGGATTGATGGGTGTATTCTATAATATAGATACTCACTTATTTTCTACCAAATTTGCTACTTTTTCATCTAGTTTAAGATAATTAACATGGATACTGATCATATTATGAGAGTATTAAATTCTAATAACTAAATTTGGATTTTATTAATTGAGATAGAACTGTCAACTCGTTGATCTGTGTTACAGAGCAATTCAGTCTATAGATATGTAATAATTACAATCAAATACAAAGTAGTCCAAATGAAGTTATGAACAGAAGATTAACTTCATTTGTGGTTAAAGATATAATTTTGTGGCGGAAAATATAATTTTTAAAACCGTTTTATATTTAAAATATATTATAAAAAGAGGCGAATCAATCACTTTTTTTTTTGGAAGGGTTATACTGATATAAAATTATAGTGTAGGTATATCATACAATATGTCAATAATTAGATCAACTCTTATTGGTGACCCAAAATATACCTGTAAAAATGGTAACCAAGAGGAAAATGGAGTAATAAAAACAGAAGAAGTTAAAATCAGCACAATTATTTACCTCTTCGAATCTGTGTGGAAATTAAAGATTGAAAGTACTTATTAGAATAAACAATTTAGTGAAAGGTAAAAATTATTCTGGGGCTGCCACTTTTTCATCAATCAGATGAAAACAATAATATTTTTTTTTGCTGACTTCAGCTCAAAATTCGAAAAGAAAAATAATGGGAATTTCTCTATTCATGTCGGAAGTGGAACTAATTTTAATATTTTTGTTCCTCTAATTTATCTCTGCTTGCTCCTCTAATTTATCTCTGCTAGTGTACTATGACCTATCACTGTTATTTATTTACCAATCACATCCAATCAAACTATAAGTTGCACTGATTCTCACAACTTTTCTGGCTAAAATATAAGAGAATGATTAATGGGGTTTTTCAAGGGGTTTTTAGTGAGCAGGACCCACTAAATCTTTAAGAACCATCTCTTAAATCTCTTAAATAAAAATTTATTTTGCTTGGATTCTTATACTATTCATGGACCCCACTGATATGTGGTGGTCCGTGATTAGTCCGTTTTTAAACCTCCTAAATAAAAATCTATTTTACTTAGATTAATCATGGCCAAATAGGTATTAGTACTAACCAGTCAGAATCCATATGTGTTTGATAACTATATAATCGGTATATAATTCGAGTAATGATCAGTATTTGGGTAATCACAGTATTTGGATGGCACAAAGATTTGTAGGACCTCATCACTTTATGACTGTAAATTTTAGTTCAGATTCATGTATACATCTTTGTGGGAAAAAGTTCAATTATTGCATGTGTGTGTCAACTTATATGATTAACCTGACAGATAACATATTGTAAAGGAATGTTGTTATGAATTATTGGCGTGTAATATACGCAAAAATAATGGTATTGATTAGTAAACCCTATCAATAATAATTCGATAAAATACTCTATTATAAAATATGAATATATGGTGTTGTTGCTTGCATGGATATGACCGACATAACTTTGCCTGTTATCTAATTGTCAATGTAGCTTAGGCTGCTCAGTAATTGGCACTTGGAACGCAATTAGCGACAGCTACTTGACAGCATCCTTTATATTATTGTACTTAATTAAGATATACATTAGTTTAAATATATGTTTTGTATTCGGTGTTTCGACCATTCGTTTATTATATTTTTCTGTTGATTTAAATGTCTGTGTTACGTTAGGATACATCTAAACTTTTATTTTTTGCCAAAGAAACATCTAAACTTTATATCTTCGTTTTCAACTAACCACACATTGATCATGATTATGAAATGTTTTTCACTTAATTATTGAGGATATAAAATATTAAAAGTTCCAGCAAAAAATGTGTTGAGTAGACTCAACCGTTAACCAAAGTGTGTTTCTTCGTCTTAGAGCATATTTAATGAATTAATTACTTCATTTTTACTTCAATCTGGAAACTCCAAATTAAATTAAACTTTTACTTTAATTTTATCCTATTTTAAAGTAGAAAATAAAATGATGAATAAAAATGAACAGATTATTCCATTTTTAGAATAACTCATTTTTCTTTTGATTAAAGTTAAAAATAAAGTAGAATTAGAATAAATTACTTCAAAATTTGATTTGAAATTTAAATGGAATAGGGTTTGAGATACTCTTAAATCTTAATATTATATGGTATAACAAAGCAAGAGGACTAAAAATATTTCTTATCTATTGGTAAACTATTTCATTGACAAAATCATATTCAACTATTTAATCGAAGTATATATCAACAAAGAATTTATGTAAATGTACTTTGATGAACACATATTGTAATTTCTACCTCTAAAATAAAAATATATATTTACGATAAAATTACTACTATCTGATAATTTATGCAATCTCTTATTTTATTTTTACCAGACGGAATCGAATTTTTGATTTTTTTATTTTTTTATGAATAAAAGAAAAAGAACAATTTGGTATGTGAAGTTGAAGGATTCAAAAGGGTAAAGAAACATAAGACGTGTCCCTGTCTTCTTTTGAAGAGTCAATTATGCTCAAAGGCTCAGAGACTTCTTGAGAACGACTTATTGAGAGAAGCAACCTGGTACATCGAATCTATCAACATTGAATTTTCTTTAACTTGACTATAAAATAGACATATAATTGAGTCTTCTCTTTTGTTGCATGTTCTTTTATTCTTAGGAGTTGTTTGTTAATTCATATCCAATCATTTCACCTACGGAATTTGTATGTGAATGCGTGATTGGGATGTTAAAACTCTAACTCGAATTAGCAAAATATATAATTACTATCAAATTTGGGCAGTGATATAGTCCTTTGGAAACATGGAGAGGGCGACTATCAACATAGACTTTCATCTTAGGCAACTTGAAACCAAATTAGGAGTAAAAAAAATATTACCTCCTTTTCAAATTATTTGTCGTTGTAGAGTAAAATTTTTGTTTCAAAATAAGTGTCGTTTTCGAATTTCAATGCAAAATTTAATGATTTTATATATCATTTTATTTTTCTATTGATTGAAATGTGGTTAGGTGTATAGGTAATGATGTTTTTATTTTGAGAATATGTAAAATTAAATGTGTTTTTAATCTGTGTGCAAAAACCTAAAACAACAACTAAAATAAAACCAAAGGAGTAGTAAATTGAGCAGAGTGGTGTGGTTCACGCAAGGTGTCCCATGGTATGCCTTTATCACTTGGCTTGCCATAAAAAATGGATTGTCCATGGGAGACATGATGACAAAATAGAGAGCAGTTCAGAGATGTGAACTTTGTGGTGAGAGATATGAGACTAGAGACCACATTTTCTTTGCTTGTCCTTATTCATACACAGTTTGGGAGATACTAGCTCGGCGGCTTATGGGAAATGGTATTAACCTGGACTGGCATTAGACTGTTCAACATCTCCAATGAATCCAGAATAATAGTCTTGATTGTGTGCTTGCAAAAATGTTGTTCCAGACAACCATTTACCATGTTTGGAGGGAGATGAATGCTAGAACGCACCAGCAGGTATGGACAGCAGCAAATCAATTGAAGAGAGAGTAGACAAGTTTATTCGAAAAAAAGTTTTGTCACTTTGGTATAAACATGATCACAAACTGGGTGGATTATTGCAGCGTTGGATACATCACACAATGTAACTGCTAGGTTTCATGGTCAATATTCTTTTAATCTTCCAATAGCTTTGTAAATAACATTCTTTTTTGATAAAGCAATAAATTTGAAATTTCATACATATATATATCTATATAATTACTAAAAAAAATAATTTTTTTATTATACTTAAAATATAAGTTTTCGCACATGTTTAACATTAGAAGATCTAATCCATGCGATTTGTATTGGGTTTATAGCGCTGGAGTTAATATATATATATATATATATATATATATATTTATTTATTTGGGTTTCTCGAGAGAAAGAGTTGAAGAAAGAGAAGTGTAGGTGTTGAAAGTTCACACAAGTGAAAACTATGCTGATATCTTCACGAAGGTGTTACCAATAAGTTGGTTTAAAATTTTATTAAACCTACTTGGAGTCTCTGCTAGTTGATACAAAGGAAGGAAATCAAGGTCGGAAGGATCTAAACATAAGCAGAAAGGTTTATTGACTAAGGTGGAGTTTGTCGTTAATGTTGGTTGAAAACCTTCCAGATCAGTCAACAAGTTATGTGATGAAAGCTGATTGAAGTGAACCAAGTAATCATATCCGGTTTAGGATAAGTTTTTTCGATTGCGGTTTGGTTCATGAAGTATTAATACGTCGATGTTTGAGTCATCTCTTTTATTTTAAGTTGAGACCGTTGGAGGGGGGGGGGTCTACGGGTTTGTTACAAAAGGTTGTTACAATGAGTGACTTTGTAACATAGAGAGAGGCGTAAGCTTGGGTAGAGAGAAATATAAATTTGTATCCAGTGAGAGAAAGCAAATCTAATCTTGGAAAGAAAAAAAGAATATAAGGTGAGAGCTAAACTTCTGGTGAGTAATAGTGTGGTTCTCGAGGCTTTCTAGTGTGAGATAAGGCGGCGTTGTAATCACTATGATTAGTGAATTTTGAGGAGAAGCCTCGCCCAGACATAGGTCATGCGGTTTGCACCTGAAATGGATAACAACTCTCTCATGTTCTTTCAGTTTCCTGCAATCTTTGTTTACGAATTTTGTCGATTCGAAATCTCAAATCAAACAAAGATCGCAGCTAAAAACATTGATGGATACAAACCTATTCCACTACAATTACGCACACAATTCTAGATTTGGGTCTCACCCGCCGGATCTACCACCATCTATGCTGCATGTCATTTCTAGTTCATCTCTGAAGATCTCTCTTCTTCTTTGGGAAGATGATAAACTCATTCAAGATTCTCTGCTATCTCCTACTGTGCCATCAACACATCATAGAGCCAAACCGACCATCATTCCTTCACCAGAGAACCTCTGGTCGTTCATTTGTCACTGCTCCTTCTCCACTGCGTCGTGGTTTCACCAATGATGATATTGTGTTATTTCTCTTGGGTTGGGTTACAAATTATGGAGGTGGGCCTGACAAGCCCAAAAACTTTCAGTGACCGAATTCTTAGCTCATATGTTATAAAGCCCATACGTGTGTGGGGTAATTTGACCTCTTTGGCCAAGTTTCTAATGATTATCGGTGAATCCACCGAAATTATTACCGAAGCTAGTTTGCACTCAATGCTTTATTTTTCTTGTGTGAAGGGTCTAATAATTGTTCAGTTAACGGTGGGTTCACCGGGACCATCTACATAGCTATCATCTCTAGCATCCTTCTTTCTGAAGAAGCGAGTCGTATTACCCATGTCTCAATTACGAGGAATGTTTCTTTTACAAACTCTAAATGAGGATAACCGTTTTGCTATCTCGTGTATCGGTCTATTCGAGTTTGAAGATGCAACATATTTCATTTCGATGATATTTAGAGGTATGGATTGGATGATAACGCCACATATCAAAGTGACTAAATCTCAAGTGTCCGACAAGAGTGTCGCATTCGAGTCCCACTCTGAATTTGCTGTCATCCTATCTTAGGGTTAGTTATCTTTTATACAGGTAGAGTTCTTAACAACTCTCTCTCTCTCCTATTGTAGCTTGAATGTTTAAGTTAAGATGGAAGTTATGTTCCAAAAGAAAATATGATAAGCCATTGCTACTTTGCTAGAGACGACTTTCTTTCGTTATTTCGTTGCTTGCATTATTCGTTTGATAAAGACCTAAATAATGCGTTGCCTCCAACGTAACTCCCTGATTTAGTCAAATACAAACAAAAATGTATTTACTTTTGCTTCTTTGTATCAAGTACTATTTTATTACTAGTAATCCGTAAGCTTTTTCTGTTTGATAGGAGCAGGCTTATTGTCTTTTCAGATGCGTTGACGAATGGATCAGGACATAGCCATATGTTGCTAACCGGTTTAATTGACCCATGACCCAGTTCAGTTGAGATCCCATCAAGTAGAAGAACATTTCCCTTCGAAAAGCCAACATAAAAAGAGCAAGAAAAGTACCTTAAATATCCATAACCCTTAAGACAAAATAATTGTTATTTGTGACCATCAATTTAGCATGTAATCCAGTTAGTGTATACAAATTGTTTTTTTTTTCGTTTAAATTAGTTCGTCAAGAGTTGAGTGATTAACACTCTCTAACATTCTCGGTAACCACAGAGGCTATAACAAAGCATTTTAACTTCTCCAAATATTCCCGGTTCTTGAGAGAGAGGACCTTAAATATTTTCCCTACTACTACTAGACCATGTAGAAGTATCTCCAACCTCAAATCGAATATGTAAAACACTGATACATTTAACTCAATGGTAATGATGTATCAACTCATTGATCGTTAACACAATGGTGTGATTCATCCCCAATAAAGTTAACCACCAAAAGCATCTTCACCGACTATCTCAAACATCTACAATCAAGTAATGTTTCCACCAGATTGACTGAAACAATAACATAAACATGATCCATTCTAACATAACACAGCATTGAAGACCAAATATATATAAGTGTTGATTCCTCAGCCATTGGCAAAGAACAAACATAGTAAACATAATATGCTACCATCATATTATTAAACAAAAGATTCAATCTTCGGACAAAAGATCCAATCTTTGGACAAAAGATCCAATCTTTGGACAAAAGATCCAATCTTTTCAAAAGGGTCACACTTCATCAAATCTACCATCTTCTCAATTCTCATGACGAAGAGACAAAAGGGAAGCTCCGACCAAACTTGTCGGAACTCGAATCCTTACACTCAAACCCACACCCACACTGAGGAGACTCCAAAAACTCCTCGATCTCGAAATCCGCCGACGTGATCCCAACGGAAAACTCCATCTCCTCTCCCTTCCTAACAACCTCGACGATGTTAAGCCACAAGAACAAAACTTTCACCTTGATACCACTCAGCTTCGTGAGCTTGTTCTCGGAGATGTAGCCGCTTATGGTCGATTTGTAGTTCAGCTGGTAAGAACCCACGAGGGAGAAGCTGCAGGAGCCGTTGAAGTAGGCGTGGAACTTGCCTGTCGACGTGTCGAGATCGTAAGCGACGACTCCTTTTGGGAGGATTCCGACGGGGAAGTTGTAGCTTTGGAGGAGAGAGTAGGCTGTTGGGGTGTCTGATTCGGCGGTGGAGACGACGGCGAGGAGGAGGAAGAGGAAGGCGGCGATTAGGATCTGGAGACGTGACATTTTTTGGTTCACGAAAGATTTTTTTTTCGTTTGGAGACTTTTTCTATTGGTCGATTTGGAAATATCTTTTTTTGTAGGGAGTTAAACGGTGTCGTTTTGAGGAGACAACTGGATACACGTGATCATGCGTTGGTTTTGGTCCTTTTGGATGTGACTTGTTATTTTTGGAAATGTTATCTCTAGTTGGATAAAGTTGAAATCATTTGCAAATAAACCTTTTTAACAAAAAAAGACAAAAGAAAATTTGCATATGACTTAACCATATTACTTTGGTTTTTATGAATATAGCAAAAGATTACAAATTTTCTGTTAAGACATCATCATCACTGAGATTTTAAAGTTGACACTAATCATCAGACTTCTAACGAAAGACCTTTATGATTAGTACAATATAGGGCCCAATATATTCAAGAAGAATAGAAAAGCCCATTATAGTTAAACCCACAACCAGAGTAAGAATAGCTTCAACGCAGGATTGGAGAGAATATCTAAGAGTTAGAGAAAAGGAAAAAAATAAAAGAAATTAAAGAAATAGAATGAATCGGTTCTGAAATGGGGCTCTTTGCGAACTTGTTAAAAACTTCTACCTCCACATGTTATCTTTTAAATACACCTGGTTCCAATTGTCTATCAAAATAACTCAATTGTTTTATTAAATTAAAATTTAATTATTTAATTTAGTTATTTTTATTTTTGAGAACATCCTTTTCAGAAACTTATCGATAATGTTCCTCTAAGCTCGTAGTAAACGACGCCTTTTGGAAAAGATTCGGACTGGTAAATTGTATATATATATATTAATGACATTTCCAACTCCACTATATTTTCCATTCTAAATAAAGTTTGAAGTAAAAAATGCTCCCATGATATTCTATTTTCCACTCTATAATAGAGTAAAAAATAAATTTACTTTATATATAGATAATTTGTTTATTTTTTGTTCATCACTTTAAAATAGAGTACGATTGGAGCAACAACCAACACTATTATAAAATTACTCTATTTTAGAAGAAAATAAATATAGTAAACTATTGGAGATGTTCTTAGAAAATACAAAGAGACCAAACAAACCTATTTTTCCCCAGACTTAAGCATAAATGAGCGGTAGGATCATAATGATTAATGACCTTATTTATGTTTTTGTTAACTGAGATGGAAACTGTCTAATGATAGAACAAAAACATAAAAGTTTAAGTTTAAAATGTCAAATGATGAAAGAGAAAAAAATAATTACGTAGAAATGTTTTATAAATAAATTATAAGAATATATATATATATATATATTCTATATACAACTACGCATTTAAGATTTATGAGCCTAAATAAAATAATTTCCCAAAATTTAGTTATATTGTTGTTAATTTGAAATTAGAACCCTAATTTATATGTTTTTTAACAAAAAAAAACCCTAATGTCATATATAAAACCAAAAAAAAAAAAGAAAGGATCTAGTGCAAAGGATCAAAGGATCTAGTGCAAATGCACTATGAGAACATACTCTATGCTGGCACTGTATATACATCCTGTAAATTTATAAATGTAATGAATGCTAACATATTTTATATCCGTTCGATTACTTTGTTCATCAAAGTTGGAACCGTCTTTGGAATTGGTCCCATTCTCACACACTATTTTATGCCTATCACGTCGGAACACTAACACTATCTTATATTGTATGCCGTGCATACACGTTCATATCACAAGTTGCTCCTTATCATGTTATTACTCGAAATAATTAATATACAATAAACCATTAACACCTTCTTTGTCAACGCTTTTTAACCTATATAAAAACCACGGAACTAGTTCACAAGACCTCACTTAGAAGATCAAGCAAAAATCTAAAATGACTTTCTCACGCCTCTTATTTGCTGCTTCTCTCGTTGTCTTCTCATCTCTAGTCATATCCTCAGTTGCTTATTACGGTGATGAAGCAGACCCCGAGAACGGAAAATTAATCCCGGTCGCCGTTGAAGGTGTCATCATGTGCAAGTCCGGTGACAAATCTTACCCAATTCAAGGTAATATAGTATTGCTTTTGTAACCAAGACAAATGGGAGAGGACAATGGACTGTAATTAGGTCAGATCATTAGGGATGGAGTTCCACAATGGAAATTAGAAAAAAAAAATTAAATAATAAATAAGAGTGACGACCAATTCATTATTTTTTAGGTTAGAAATTCATCAAACTTAATAATATGACTTCAGAGCTCAACAATAGTTCTTAAACCATTAAGTCTAAATCCAATATTTTCTTCTTCTTCTTCCAACCTACTTAATATATCAGTCATATCTAAGTAATCAAACCTAGTTATAATCAATCTCACCTTGAGGTTCAAACAACATCACTTCTCTTGGGTTTAGGAAACACATATAAGTATAACTGAATAATTATTAGGGTTCTAACGGAAAGAATAAAGTGAATAATTCGTTGTAGGCCAATTAAAAGATAAATAGTCTGAGCCAAATGTACTCCTGTTCTAAGAAAGTGTTACCTTTTTTTTTTAACCGAAAAAAAAGTTAAACCCAAATCTTTTAAAGACACATACTTAACTTCGGATGGATGTACATCCCACGGATGGTTTTTAACTTGAGCATTCAAATGTACTAAAAGCAATAACTCATATATGCGTAGCCACTAGGGTTTGAACCTCGGAGTCACCGTATTGGGTTTCCCCTCAAGTGCTTCTTGCCTACCCTCACCTGGTTTAGAAAAATGTTACATGCTATGATATATATATATATATATAGAAAAAACAACGTATTTTTTCTTTCTTATTCGTTACTAAATTTAACTGAATGGCACTAATAGTTTGTTTACGTCAGGTGCTACGGCAAGAGTTACATGTGTGAAGACAGACGTATATGGGGAAGAGATTGTTCCAGTCTCAATGATGAGCAGCAAAACTGATGCTAAAGGTTACTTCTTCGCCACCTTATTCCCTTCACAGCTTCGTGAAGGAAAGATGGTGACCAAGTGCAAAGTTTTCCTTCACCACTCCCCCATCGCTGATTGCGATTTCCCGACCGATGTGAACAAAGGTGTGAGAGGACAGACATTGGGCAAGCACCGTGTTCTTAAAGACAAGAGTTTCAAGCTATATTGGGCTGGTCCTTTCTTCTTCACCTCTGAACCTACTTACTATTAAACAATCTTCTTTTGATGAATAGGATGTTCTTTGAGAATCTTTTTTTGTTTCTTTGATTCGTCGTGTGTAACATTGTCTGAAAACGAGCTAAGTGTTCGTTTTCTTTTATTGTAATTGATTTATCATGTCATATAAACCATTTTGTGAATTACATTCATTTATTTCTATGTGCAAGTATAACGCTTTATAGGAGTATCTACATATTACATTTGTATGTTCATCCCACTCTATGGTCTTTATGTACAATGACCTAGATTTATTTAATTCAAAACATCTATGTTAGAAGAACAAATGAGCATAAGATGAAAACATGGCCAACCCTGAAATTTTGTGATATATAGACAACTGGTATTGTTCCCATGCTCCGCATGGGTATATTTTTGCTTGCGAATAATCATATTTTAATTAAAATAACTTCATTTTATAAAGAAACGCATATACATAAAAATTAACACTTTTATCATTAATTAATCAGAAACATTTAAATTTAAGTTTGGTTGCTTTATAAAATTTCACATTGATCTTAAATAGCTTGTTGAATATTATATTAATTTGAACCTTTCTTATTTTACTTTGTTATTTTTATCTGCAATCTATGTTTTTGACTTATTGCATCTGTTAATTCATTCATTATTATCATCTACAAACAAAAATAATATTAAAAAACCAGCATGTATTAGAGACATTATCTCATAAAAACAAATCTAGAGGTAATAACCACAATAGTATAATGGAAAATATATTTTTAATGGAAAATAATTATTTAGTCAAAGTTATTAAGCTTTTTGGTTTGAGAACTTCTTTTTTGGTGAAAATAATATGAGATATTTACTACTTAATGTATGTTACTATACCTTTTGAATAAGAGAAATAGCATAAGATAGACCTAAAATAGTTTTGTCCACAAAATAGCATTCAATGAGAAAAAATGATCAAAATAAACTTTGTTAAAAGGTATAAATATATATTTATACCCATTGGGATAACTAATATAGACTTAGAATTTAGAGTTATGAAGTGGAGTTTTGGAGTTGAGGTTTAAAATTAAAAAAAATAAAATTTTAAAATAAAAAAGTTTTGTTTTGTTTTGTTTTTTTTTTCTTGAAAACTATTTTTATGACAAAAACTTTAAAATGGCTATTTGAGAGATTTCCCCTTTGAATAAATATCACAAAAATTATAAGCTCACATCAGATTAAATATTTTACTGACATGTTAATTTGAAATCATAGAAAAATAGTTACAAATATAAGTGGATAGTCGTACATTATTTTGAAGAACACATAAGCATAATGACTTTTCCATGTTTCAGTTTTTTACAATCTCAATTCTTTCAAACAATGACACACCTATCTCTACAAAATGTTTTTTTTTATGTTTTGAATAAATTTAACATTCATTCACAAAAGAAAAAAGACAATTTAGTAAAAATTTAAAATTTTACTTTTACAAATTTGGCGGCCTATACGTGTGTAAATTTTTTTCAAAAGAATTTGGGAGGTATAGGCGAATATTTCACCAGCCGATGCTCGGAGCTGGCCCTAGATGAAGAATAAACTCAGTCTCTCAATCTCAATTCTTTCAAACAATGACACACCTATCTCTACAAAATGTTTTTTTTTATGTTTTGAATAAATTTAACATTCATTCACAAAAGAAAAAAGACAATTTAGTAAAAATTTAAAATTTTACTTTTACAAATTTGGCGGCCTATACGTGTGTAAATTTTTTTCAAAAGAATTTGGGAGGTATAGGCGAATATTTCACCAGCCGATGCTCGGAGCTGGCCCTAGATGAAGAATAAACTCAGTCTCTCAATGTGATGGAGAGGATCGAAAAGAAGTAGAAGAGTGTGTACAGAACACTCCATACATGTTAACGTTAATCCTAACTAAACCAGTTATCTATGTGTAAATCATATGAAAAATGTTAGTCACTACCAATGATCACACATTTGGATAAGAGTTATGTATTCACACTACATGAATTATAGGAATCAGATCACAACATTATAAATTAATATGTGTTATGTTTTTAACACCATAAATATAATTTTAATACACACATAGATCAAACATTTAAAATTAAATTATATACATCACAAGAACATTAGATAACATATTAATTAAACTTGTTAATATATGTTAAGAAACTTTGGAAATTGTCGGATTACAAATCCAATACACTTTTATAAATAAATTATATTGATAGTGTTACCAAGATAACATATTATAGTTTAGAGATATTGTCACGTGATTCATATATTTAATGTAGTTTTAATACATTATTGATGTATATTCGTGGTGGCATGTTTTTTATGTAGTTTAGCAATCATTTTTCAACTCATATTTACAATTGAGTGTACCTAAACCACATAAACTAAAGATTATACATAACTCAATATTCTCCCTCTAGATGGAAGAAGATGTTAATAATGTCCATCGTGTCCAGAACATCGTGGCCCATTGGTAAAGACATGCTTCTTCCTGCATCCAAGCTGCGAGTTCGAATCTTGTTGAAAGGAACTACCACACGATTGTTTCTGAGCACCCCACATGGGTATGAACCCTTGAGTTCGGTCCATATGCACATCCGGTGTGCGAGCTTACCTGTGGGTACTGGGTCACACACCCCCAAGAGATTAGTTTCAGTCTGTTTGGACATGAGATTTACTCCTCGATTATCAAAAAAGAATGTCCATCTTGCTTAATTAATAGAGTTCAAAACTGGGTAGGACAAGGTGGTCTAAAAGCTCTTAAAAATAGTGAATGCACTACCTTTGAGTTGGTTTAAACTATTTGATTACATAAATGAAAGTAAATAATTAGGTTTACGACTAAACCTATAAATCGATCGCCGATTTATGGTTCAACAAAACCATAACATTTTACACAAAATCTCAGAATTTATTATTTCAAAATGAATCTTTTTATTTATTTATAAGTCAATAAAATACACATACTTTCTGTATGTACTATATAATTCAAAATTTCACAAAATACAAGTTTTCAAATATCATTTCAATTAACCCACAAAACAACAAATCCATTTAAAAAAATAAAATAAAACAAACATACCAATATAAATCAATCGGCGACAAATATTTATTTTTTATGGAGTTAAAATAGTGTTGATGAGAAGAGCATCCTTGCAAAGCTTCAAGAAGTTAACGTTCCTACGAGCAAGCTCCGCGTCATTACCAGCACGATCGTTCAAAGCGTCTTCACAAGACTCTCCGTCGCTGATCGCCGTGTTAAGCCAAATGTCAACGTCGATGAACGCGTTCGAGAGCAACGCGGCGAGAGAGTCGTCGAGCTGCGCGACCGCGTCTAAGTAACTCTTGGAACAGTCGTCGAGCGTGTCTTCCAACGCTGGCTCGAGGTTCCTCTGTTTCAGTTTCGACTTGATGTAGAAAGAAGTGTCCGAAGCGTTTGTGGACGCGACGCTTAACGCGATCACGCCGAGTTTTGGAGCGGTTGCGGTTTCGGATTCGGGACGTGAGGTTAGGCTTGAAACGCAGAACGCTTTGTCTTCGGATTTTTCGCAGAGTTTTTCTGCTAGGGCTTTGCCTGTCTCGGTGAATGTTGGTGGTGGGGCTTTTCCGGCGATGACCACCGTGATGACGACGGAGAGGAAAAGGAGAAAGATGCTTCCGACCATTTTCATTTTTTTTTTTTGGTTTCTTCTTTTCTCTCTTCTCGTAATTATTACCAAGAAGAATCAAGTTGTTAATATAGTTATTTTAAAGAGATTATTAGAGGAAAATGTATTTTGGGTCATTCTATTTTTAAGGTTTATTTCTGGCTTCCTCTAGTTTATTTTAGGTCAACGCAAATTCGTAAGGTCAATGCTGGCACATGTACATATACAGTTAAGCTTTTATGTTGTTTAGCATTGTTTTTTTTCTCTTCATGTTATTGAACGTTGTTCTTACTTGTTATTTTGGGGTTTCCTAGGATTGTGTAAGTTTCTTCATCCATACAATCCAAATTAACCAAAAATAGCTGAAATAAAATTATTAAACTTTTGAAAGATAGGAATAGATTGAAAACATATTCCTGAATACTTATTCAAAAAAGAAGACAAGAGAACCTTAAGACAATATAAAGATACAATGACACTCATCCATGTTACTTACTGTGTATATACCAAAACATAAACTTTCTATTTTGCACCAAAAAGAGATGGTTCTACTAGAATTATAATTTGACATCTTTCTATGGAGTATTTGGTACATTTGGAAGATAGAAAATGGAAAATATACTTTTCCGGTCACTTTGCAATTTGCTTCTCTTAAAACATAATGTTGCAGAAAGATGAATCTTAAAAAGGAAGAGGAGGAGGATAATGATGACCCTTTAAACGGACTTGTTGAGACAACCCCTCCTTTTGATATCCCAAATCCAACTTGCCAAATGAATGCATTATAGAACAATAATGACACACTTAATAACTTAGAATAGAGTTAAGGATCAAACGGATATTGCATTTTTTGGACTTCGTGGTTATAGCAAAAGCCTCTCATCCTTACATGTTGATATGGAAGGATTGCACTAAGCAATATCAGGTATGATATATTTGTAAATTCTGTGGATCCGGTTTGAAACATACTGCTCATATTTAGTGGATATTACTACCAACCTTATGGACTGGCTCACCTTGCTTTAAAGATGCATTTTGGGTTTTTCAAGAAAATTTTAAGAGTGTGAAATTGTTCCCCGTGAATGGAAATGTTCGTGCGGATTCACTTGCAAAAAAAAAACTAGGCTTAAAAATGTTTTATCTCCTATGTAAACCAAACATATAGTCATAGTCAGTGTGTTATTTATCGAATTGCTCGTCTAATTAAAACTTAGTTTAATTAAATGGGCAGTTGAAAAAAGGATACAACTTGAAACACGTAGGAACCAAAGGACTAAACCGAACTCCTAGCTCCCTTCAAACGACCAATCGATTCCAAAGAACCTCAGACACAATCAAAATTTAAGATTATCCTAATAAAGATCTAAAAAAATAGTTTTCAAAAAGAAAAAATCAAAATAAAATTTATTAAAAAGTATAAATATACATTTATACTTCTTGGATTAATTAATGTAGATTCAGAGTTTAAAGTTATGGAGTGAAATTTTGGAGATGAAATTCAAAATTAAAATAAAATTAAAAATAAATATTAAAATTTTTAAAATAAAAAATAAAAAATTATTTTGGTTTTTTTTTCCTGATTTGGCCATCAAAATTTGCATAAACTTTTTTACTTTCATACTTTTTTTTGTTTGAGTGGGCTTTCAAACAAGAAGCTTGTCAAAAGCCTACGCGTGTAAATCACTGATGGGCCTGATAAAAGGCCCAATTATGACTGAGTTTTGCGAAAAGAGTTAAACCCTAGAAGAAATGTCATATATAAACCTATCGTCTTCCACGGCTAGCTTTTCTTCGAAAAGAAGAAGGGAGAGCCGAGGCGAAAGAAATGGTGTCGTTGAAGCACCAGAAGCGGCTCGCCGCCTCAGTCCTCAAGTGCGGTAAGGGCAAAGTATGGCTGGATCCAAACGAAGGCAACGATATCTCCATGGCCAACTCTCGTACGTTCTTCTTCAACCTTCTTGTTTCACTTTCATTGTTCTTGATGATGGTACCTTCATTCATTGTATGATATTGAATATTCACCATTCTCTTCCTTAGATTTCATGAGCTAGGGTTCCTGATTGTTTGATGATTAATGTTAGTTCTGTTTTATTTATTATTATTATTTTTTTTTTGAATATTTCGGTGTATCCTGGTCCCACCGACTTGAGTCAGATTAGCCGCGAGTGTCCTTAGTAGCCTATGTTAGTGGGCGTTAGTTCTGGTTAAGATACTGTGTATTCCGGTGGGTCAGATTAGCGGCGAGTGTTCTGTTTTTCTTTTTTTTGAATATTCCGGTGTGTCCTTGCCCCACCGAGCTAAGTTCAGATTAGCTGCGAGTGTCCGTAGCAGCTTACGTTAGTCGCCGTTAGTTCTGGTTAAGATACTGTGTATTCCGGTGGATCAGATTAGCGGCGAGTGTTCTTTTTTTTTTTTTGAATATTCCGGTGTATCCTCGCTCCACCGAAGTAAGTCCAGATTAGCTGTGAGTGTTCTTAGCAGCGTACGTAGTTCTGGTTAAGATACTTTGTTGTTATGTATGTATAGGCCAAAACATAAGGAAGTTAGTGAAGGATGGCTTCATCATCAGGAAGCCAACAAAGATCCACTCACGCTCCCGAGCGCGTCGTATGAAGATCGCCAAGATGAAGGGACGTCACTCTGGCTACGGTGTGTAACATTTTGAACACACAATCTTTAAAAAAATCATTACAGATCATCAATGTTGCTGTTGTGTAATGGTTTTTAAGGTAAGAGGAAGGGTACTAGGGAGGCGAGGTTGCCAACAAAGGTGTTGTGGATGAGGAGGATGAGAGTGTTGAGGCGTCTTTTGAAGAAGTACCGTGAGTCAAAGAAGATTGACAAGCACATGTACCATGACATGTACATGAAGGTGAAGGGAAACGTTTTCAAGAACAAGCGTGTTTTGATGGAGAGTATTCATAAATCCAAGGCTGAGAAGGCTAGGGAGAAGACTTTGTCTGATCAGTTTGAGGCTAAGAGGGCTAAGAACAAGGCTAGCCGAGAGAGGAAGCATGCTCGTAGAGAGGAAAGACTTGCCATGGTGAGCTCTCTTTTGCTTGTGTGTATGATTATATATGGTTTGGTGGTGATGTTGTTGATTCATTTTCATTTAATGTGGTATTGTTTTCAGGGTCCTGGAGGAAATGTACCTGCCGCTGCACCAACTGCTCAGACAGCATAATAAGTATTGATCTTTTCATGATAAATTGAGTGAACTGTTATTGTATTGTGGTGAGGTTCTGAACTTTTGCATTGGGTTGTTTGTTCTTGCAGGGTCTCAGCAAAGGTCCAAGAAGTGAGAAGAATAAGCTTTTGTTCGTTAGTGACTTTTCTTTAGAAGATAGTTTTGAATGGTTTTTGTGATTCAGCTTTGTCAAAACACTTCGTTTGCTACAAATATGATCACCTTTGTCAGTAGTTTTGTTAGCATTTCATTATGTTTAAAGCAATCAGAGCTAAACTTTAACAAAGTAGTAGTTTGAAAAGCCATCAACGTTAACGTTTTGCTCGCTCGGTTTGATTTAACCATATATATATATATATATATATCAGTCATATATATATATGCTCAAAATTTTAGGTAATTAAAAGAATGAAATAGTCCAGGTAAATTAAAAATATATAAAAAAATCTTTGAAAATTTTCAGATTTTCAATTATCTACAAAAAAAAAGAAAAGAGGTTGCAACAATAAAAGTAAATAAATAATAATCATCATCCTTCAAAAATGAAAAAAAATAATCCATAAATAATGAATACTTATTCTCTGTATTTCATATAAGAGATTTGCCTCTGCAACTTGATCTGCTCATAGAAATTAGCAATGAACTCCTCTGCTCTCACATCAACCCCTTTCTCTTCTTCTTCTTCCTCATCATCATTATCATCACACTCTTCCACACTAGACTCATCGTAGCCGTACGATCTCACCTCATCAGAATAATCTCCACCGTCCATTCCAAACTCATAATCAAATTCCATAGGAGAACCAATGCAGGGAAGGAGGAACCTCATGGACGTAGGGCGATGTGTCTTCTTCTTCTTGACGTTAAATAACGGCGTTTCATCAAAGGAAAGCTGACGGCAAAGATAACGGTCACTGTTGTTATGGTGACCTAGGGCTTTGAGATGCTTGGAGAACAAGTTACGTAGCTCGACCAATGGCCACCTTTTGAAAACTCCTCCTTTTCTTGCCCAGAGAAGAGCCATCCTCACAAGACTCCATGCCTTATGTGTTATTAAGCTTCTACTGGTCTTCTTCTTCCATGAATCCGCCATGTTGATAGATACTCTGCAAAAGATTGATTCTTGGTGGTGGTTTGATATTTTTTTGTGTAATAAAGTTTTTTTTTCTCTAGTGTTGGTTGGTGCTGGTTCTTGAAATAATTGTGTGGGTGTACATATATATACACAAAAGTGTGCATCTTTTGCTTGCTGTTTGCAATTTGCTCTACGTGATTGGCATTTTGCCATTTAGTGCAAAAAGACTAAGCTACTTTTGTCAGATTTATATATTATTTAAGTTAGGTTTTGTAATAAATTTAAGAAAAGTAAATTTCTATTAAATAGTACGGAAGTTTCTTAAACTCATGCTTTTATATTGGCTATTAAAAGTGTACAAAATATTTAAATTTATTGATTATGTCTGCAAAAAAAAACATAGAAAATTTCTATTCAATAGTACTAAAATTTCTTTAATTCATGCTTTTAAATTGGCTATTAAAAGTGTACAAAAATATTTAAATTATTTATTATATCTGCAAAACAAAAACATAGAAAAATAAATTTCTATTCAATAGTACTGAAGTTTCTTAAATTCCTGCTTTTAAATTATTAAAAGTGTTCAAAATATTTAAATTTATTGATTATATCTGAAAAACAAAAACATAGAAAAATAAATTTCTATTCAATAGTACTAAAATTTCTTAAATTTCATGCTTTTAAATTGGCTATTAAAAGTGTACAAAATATTTAAATTATTGATTACATCTGCAAAACAAAAACATACAAAAAAATATTTTTATTCAATCGTACTAAAATTTCTTAAATTTCATGCTTTTAATTTGGCTATTAAAAGTGTACAAAATATTAAATCTATTGATTATATATGCAAAAAAACATATTAGTGTTTTCTGTAAAAAAATATTAAACAAGGAAAACTTTACAAATAAGTTGAAGTGGGTCACCGCTGTACGCGGACCATTTCTTAGCTGTGTTAGCCGTTTTGTTTCCTAATTTACGCTTTTTGTTTGTTTTATTCATTTTGTTTGTTATGCTTTTTATTTAAATACATATTTTTATTTACTTCAAACCTCTTTAGTATTTTTGTTGCTTACAACCTCATTATTGGTTTCAAGTTTCAAGTTTCCAGTCTTGAAATGTGTACATTTAGATATTGATTTTATTTTCCGAATTTACAATAAATTTATATGTTGTATAATTTATGAGAATGGTTTACCATTTCGTATTAAAAAACTCTTTTGATAACTATTAAAAGTTGGGAAATTTCAGTGTTATCACTAGTTTGATATCAATTTTTAAATTTACCATTAATTAATGGTTTTTTTCAAAAATATCTTAATTTTATTATTAAAATAGATAAAACTAATTAATTAATTTTATAAAATATTTATAAGATATTTAGAAACTCAATCCACTTTTTTACCATTAAACCCTTAACAGTAGTCACTAAATGTAAACCTAAATATGAATGGAGAATTTTTAAAAATATCACTTTCGTAGTACTACTTTTCAATTTTACTTTCATTAAGAAGATATTTTCATAAATACCACCTTTTTAAAAGGTAATTTTTTAAAAAATTAATTAAAATCTTAAATTTTATATTCCTACCCTATCCCCATCTTCCTCCACCCCTTAACTCTAAACTCTAAGTTTTAGATTAATTAACTCAAAAGTTATAAATGTATTTTTTTTCTTAAAAAATAAGAGTAAAAATGATTAAGATATTTTTTTTAAATAGTACAAAAAGTGGTATTTTTGAAAATTTCTCAATATGAATATTTTTGATTAAAGTTGTTTTTGAAAACTAGTAATTAATTTATGGTATTTTTAGCAAATTTTCTTAAAACTTCTTGACGCTGTAAAATGAAGAGTTTAGACAATTTCTGATTGTCTTACCAATTGGTTTGAGGAATGCATGCAATTATGTTTTTAATAAACTAATCACCGAGTGATTCCAAGCCTATACTTACCGACTAAGTTGTACATTGCTTTAAAAGTAATACTTATGGAAATTTCTCTGAAACTTGCGAATGTTTCACTAGAAGAAATAATAAAATACCTAAAATGGAACTTTCGTTGTAAGCAAACGGAGTACAACTAAAAGCAATCAGAGATCTAACTAAGGTTAAGAGTAAAGGTTGACAAAAAAAAAAAAAAAAAAAAGAAGCTAAGCTTAAGAGAGAATATTATATTAGTTTCTAGTTTGTGGCGTTGAATCTTGTTGTTGCGGCTGTCTCCTTATTGTAGTTTCTAGTTTCCACGAAACCGTGTTCCATTTCCAGATCATGTAACGTGCTTTCTTTGTCAGGTCTCATAAATATATAGATTCATGTATATCTCTTCCTGTAAAATATGTATATATGTTTTCCAAATTTTAGAACAACGACACTGACAACAAAAAAGTACCAACAATAATGTTTTTACAACAAATATAGTTTGAAAATGCCGGCCAATAATAAGTTTTGCACCGCCAAAAGCCACTGAACTTTTTCTATGGGTTTAAAACATTTCCAGTATATATTTCATTTTGCACTTTTTGTTTTTTTTTTTGTTTACTTCATAGTATTCTATTTTTCCATTCCTTCTTTTTGAAGAAAAACTGAAACACACGATTAGAAAACATGTTGTTTCATTTTCTGAAAAAAAACCATTGGAGATGCTTTTACTAATGTTTTGACATGTATTAATTTGTAAGAAAATGTATCTAATGCTTATAATTGGTTAAATAGTTAAAACATGGTATTGTTTGCGGATAGACAGAATAAATTGGTAGCAGTAGCAAATAGGTAATCATGATTAAGCTGGCCAAAAAGGTCAAGGACTCATGTGTTGTTGATCTTTACAAGGAAATAAATTCACATTATCTAAGCGTGTTCATATTTAGATAGTTACGTATCATATATCTATTTGGAGTTACTATTTACTATTTAAATATCTTGAATAAATTTGGAAATAACTAAAATTGTTTTATTTGATAATTTTCAAAATATGAAAATATTATTTTCTATCTATATGTAGTGTTGACATGAAGAAATCATGGATCCCTAAAACATGGTTCCCAAAATTATGGACCTTGTTTATGGGAGCTCATGAATTCATGGATCCTTAAAACATGGTTCCCAAAATCATGGACCTTGTTTATGGGAGTTCATGAATTCATGGACCTTGTTTATGGAAGATGTCTTTTGTATTCTCTATATATTACAATGTATTTGCAAAGAAATTAATCAAGGAAATAAGTTTCTCTCCTTCTTATTCTTATTTGTTCTTGAGTGTTCTTGAGTGTTCTTGAGTGTTCATACTCTTTCTCTTCATAAATCATCAATTCTAACATGGTATCAGAGCTTTAAGCTCCTACTTCATTCCGCAAACCTTCTCTATCCTTCTCTTTTATTCAGCAAAGCTTTTATGTTATTCTCATTCCACAAATCATAAAAATGGAGAAGGAAAACATAATTTCCGTGACCCTTGAGGGTCCTAATTATCTCTCATGGTCAAGAGTGGCCAGAATCACCTTGGGATGTCATGGACTTTGGGACAGCCATATCATGAAGGCTGGAACTTCAAAGAGGATGACTGAAGAAGATAGATACGTGAACAACCACAACCAATGGGTTCAAGAAGACCAACAAGCTCTGGCTCTCATCTGTAACTCCTTGTCAAAACCAATCCTGAAGATCAATTCTCACATCAAAACTGCCAAGAGACTATGGGAGAGTCTTCAAACCGCTTATGGGTGTTTATGGGAGAGTCTCCAAACCATCTATGAGAACGACCGGTTCCTCAGCTTTCTCCTACACCTAGACTCATCATTCAACACACTGATAAAGAATTTCTTTACTGGAAGAAAGATTTCATGCCTAGATGATGGTGATCCTCTCAAAGGCCAGCCGGATAAATGTAAACCCAAGGAGCATCAAGCAATTCAAGGGAGAACCATGTATTCTGCTCACATGGGTGATTCAACTGAAGACATGTGGAGAAATCAAGTTGGTACGACCTCATCTGATGATTTTGTGACCAGAAAAGACGCCAATTCCTTTATCTGGAGCACTGTCTTGGCTCTCATTGCTTCCAAGAAGGCTGGTACACATTCTCTTGACTCTAAACCTATCATAATAGATTCAGGAGCAAGCCATCACATGATTTGTGATAGGAACTTGATTAGTAATATCCAGCCTGCCGTAGGGAATGTAGTCATAGCAAATGGTGATAAGGTGAAGATAGAAGGGATAGGGAACCTTAAAGTGTTTGATAAGGAATCTACTGCCTTGTATATGCCTGGATTTTCATCTAACTTGTTATCAGTAAGAAGGGTTACGATTGATTTGGGCTGCCAAGTTGTGTTCAGACCAGATGAAGTTGAGTTTCAAGACCTGAAGACAGGAAAGGTCATTGGAAAAGGGCACAACCATCAGCAGATGTATCATCTTGAGAGGAATATGGTGCCAGAATCATCTATGCCTCACTGCCTGGCTAGCACCGTTAATGGCGCTGAGAACACAATATGGCATGCCAGATTGGGACATCCCCATACGAGAGCTCTAAACCTGATATTCCCTGGAGTGGTTTCTAAGAATGAAGAGTGTGAAGCCTGCATATTGGGGAAGCATTGTAGGACAGTCTTTCCACGGTCTGGCACCACCTATGAGAGTTGCTTTGACTTGGTTCACTCTGATGTATGGACGGCTCCATGTGTGTCAAGGGAGAATCACAAATACTTTGTCACCTTCATTGATGAAAAATCCAAATACACTTGGTTGACACTGATTCAGTCCAAGGATAGGGTGTTAGACGCCTTCAAGAATTTCCAAGCTCATGTCTCCAACCACTTCAATGCCAAGCTGAAGATCCTCAGATCAGACAATGGTGGAGAATACACAAGTCATGCATTCAAACAGTACCTGGCTCAACATGGAATTATTCATCAAACAAGCTGTCCATATACTCCTCAACAAAACGGAGTTGCTGAAAGGAAGAACAGACACCTGATGGAGGTAGCCAGATCAATGATGTTCCACACCAATGTTCCAAAGAGATTCTGGAGTGATGCGGTGGTGACTGCTACTTATCTGATCAATAGGACTCCAACTCAAGTCCTCAAAGATCTATCACCGTTTGAAGTCCTTAACCAGACTAAGCCAGCTTTGAACCACTTACGGGTGTTTGGATGTCTCTGCTTTGTGCTGATACCAGGGGAGCAGAGAAACAAACTGGATGCCAAGAGCACAAAAGCGATGTTCATTGGCTACTCTCCAACACAAAAGGGGTATAAGTGCTATGATCCAGTAGCCAGAAAAGTTTTAATATCAAGGGATGTGAAGTTTGTGGAAACAAAGGGATATTATGAGGTGAAGAATTGGGATGATCTGAGGGACTTACCGCAATCAGAAAGAGCCACAAACCTCAGAATCATTTTGGAGAACTTCGGCATTGGCATGTCTCCAGCAACTCAAGAAACAAGAAGGAATATCCCTGAAGCTACTGCACCTGTTCCAGAAGCTGTAGTTGAAGAAGATGTGATTAATGAAAATGAAAAAATTGCCCATCCTGACCCTGAAAGGGGGAATCAACAAAAAGCTCATGATCAGGATGAGACCAAATCAGAATCAGTTCCTGAGACTCAAGATCAAGTTCCAGAAGAAACAAATGAGGCAGCACCTGATCAGATACAGCCTTTGCGAAGGAGCACAAGAATCAGGCAACCGAAAGTCTACTTTAATGCTAAAGCTGTGGCACATCCAGTGAGTGCAGTATGCTCGCTTGCTCAATATCCAGAAGAACATCAAGTCTTCATTGGAGAATTGGATCAAGAGTACATCCCAAACACCTATGAAGAGGCAATGCAAGACAAAGAATGGAGAGAGTCTGTTGAAGAAGAGATCAATGCCATGATCAAGAACAACACCTGGTATGAGACTGAGCTTCCAAGAGGAAAGAAAGCTCTGACCAGCAGACTCTTGCATACCATCAAGTATCTTGCAAATGGAAAGCCAGAAAGGAAGAAAACCAGACTGGTAGCAAGAGGATACACACAAGTGTATGGAGAAGATTATCTAGACATGTTTGCACCAGTGGCGAAGCTTCATACAATCCGGATACTCATCTCATTGGCAGTGAACCTAGAGTAGGATCTTTGGCAAATGGATGTAAAGAATGCTTTTCTACAAGGTGAACTAGAAGATGAAGTATACATGAGACCACCTCCGGGAATGGAAGAGATGGTAAAGCCAGGAAATGTCCTCAGACTCAGAAAGGCGATCTATGGCTTGAAGCAATCACCAAGAGCTTGGTACCACAAACTAAGCACTACATTGAATGGAAGAGGATTTGTGAAGTCTCAAGCGGATCACACACTCTTCACTCTCACCAGCAAGTCCGGGATTATTGTGATCCTAGTCTATGTGGACGACATCATCATTACTGGTAGTGACAAGGAGGGGATCAGTGCCACCAAGACATTCCTCAAGACCGCATTTGACATCAAGGATTTAGGTGAACTGAAGTACTTCCTCGGGATTGAGATGTGCAGATCAAAGGAGGGGTTGTTCATGTCCCAAAGAAAATATACTTTGGATATTCTAAAGGAGGCAGGAGATCTTGGAAGAAGACAAGCCAAGACACCACTTGAAGAGGGCTACAAGACACTGCGAGAGGGGGAGTATGAAGATACTCCATTTGAAGATGTCAAGCAATATAGGAGAATTGTTGGGAAGCTGATCTATCTAACCATTACCCGGCCAGATGTTTCTTTTGCAGTAAATCAGGTTAGCCAGCACATGCAAAATCCCAAGGTTCATCACTGGAACATGGTGGAGAGAATCCTAAGATACTTAAGGGAGGCTCCGGGTCAAGGCGTATGGATGGCTTGCAACAGAAACACTGAGGTTGTTGGATACTGTGATGCAGATTGGGCTGGAGACAGAACAGACAGAAGATCAACTACCGGCTATTGCACATTCATTGGAGGAAATTTGGTTACATGGAAAAGTAAGAAGCAGAAGGTTGTGTCTTGCTCAAGTGCAGAAGCAGAGTACAGATCAATGAGGAAATTAACCAGTGAACTCATCTGGATAAAGAGTCTTCTAGGCGACTTGGGGATTGAGATCACCAACCCCATGACCATGCATTGTGACAACCAAGCCGCAATACACATTGCGTCCAATTCAGTCTTCCATGAGAGGACAAAACACATAGAAGTAGACTGCCACAAGGTAAGACAAGCAGTAGAGCAGCAAGTGATCCTCCCATGCTACACAAGGAGTTAAGATCAACTGGCGGACATCTTCACCAAGGCGGCCAGCAGCAAAGTTTGTGAGTCCATTCTTCCAAGACTAGGACTCATAAACCTTCCATGTCAGTGATCCCCTCACCATGGAGTGTTCTACTCTTTTTCCTTTGCTTGGTTTTTATCCCAAGTGGTTTTTCCAAGTAAAGGTTTTAATGAGGGAATACTTCATGGCTTTCCAAGCTTGACTTGTTCCATATGGTCAAGCTTGAGGGGGAGTGTTGACATGAAGAAATCATGGATCCCTAAAACATGGTTCCCAAAATTATGGACCTTGTTTATGGGAGCTCATGAATTCATGGATCCTTAAAACATGGTTCCCAAAATCATGGACCTTGTTTATGGGAGTTCATGAATTCATGGACCTTGTTTATGGAAGATGTCTTTTGTATTCTCTATATATTACAATGTATTTGCAAAGAAATTAATCAAGGAAATAAGTTTCTCTCCTTCTTATTCTTATTTGTTCTTGAGTGTTCTTGAGTGTTCTTGAGTGTTCATACTTTTTCTCTTCATAAATCATCAATTCTAACATGTAGTTCTTACTACAATTTCTATTTAAAATTATAACTCTGTTTTGAAAGAGTTGATTATATGGAACAATAAAACTTTTTCAAGGCTGGGAGTCTAGTGACCTATTTTCTCTACAAAAGGGGTCACTAAAACCAATATTTTTCTTACTAACTAATAACTTTTACATATTTTTTTCCAAATTATAAATGTTCAAAAATTATTTATAAAAGTTATAAATCCAACTTAACCCCTAAATATTATACTCTAAACAATGATCACTAAGCCCAAATATTATACTATTTTTAACTGAGTGTATTTTTATAAAGTGATATCCAACTTATGGTATTTTAAACAATCTCGTTTTATAAATATAAAAATAATTGCTATTGAATTATATTTTTGTTTATGGCGTTTTGCAGCAAGATGCAATGACCCCTTATAATTTGAATTTGTTTAGCTTACATAATATGTACCCAAATCAAACTCGATCCAATATGGATGTAGACAAAAAAAAAGAGTTCGTAACCAATATGGGCCGAGTTTGGGCTATGTATTGATAAATTTGAGCTATTTGAATTTAAATATATGGGTGGAGAAAAGAGATTTGAGCTATGTATTGATAACTACTTGTGTATTACGTAGACGAGCAGAGACACGTTAAGACTTAAGATTCAAATTCAAAGAAATAACAAGAACTTCATGACAATTTCGTAAATAATACTAAAATAAGGGGCGGTTTCGTAAATATTATACGCTCCTATATATACTCCTAAACTAACTCCAAAACCTTCACTACTCATTTTACTCTTCGTCTTCTCGAAATCAAAATCCATCGAATCCAACTCGTCTTGATCCTTCCGATCGCTGATTCTTTAGGTTTCGAGGCGACGATGTCTCTCAGACCTAGCGCGAAGACGGAGGTGCGACGGAACCGGTACAAAGTGGCGGTCGATGCGGAGGAGGGACGGCGGAGGCGAGAGGGTCACATGGTCGAGATCAGGAAGAACAAGAGGGAAGAGAATCTGCAGAAGAAGAGACGCGAGGGGATCTCAGCCGCACCACAGACGGAAGAGGATCTTGTATGTGTTCCGTATTGATTTGATCGATCATCTCGCACCTGTTTCATATGAACATCTAGTTAGAGATCGATTTCTAGGTTTAGTATATACTTGAGTGGGAGAATACTTGAGAATCCATGTTTCATGAAGAATCTTGTTCATCGGATTCAAGCATAGTTTATGTATAGTGATAAGGTTTCTTGAAGAATCTTGAGTTGATGGGAAGTGTTTTTGTATAGTTAGAGATCAATTTTTTGGCTTAGTATACTTGATTTTGTTCTAGATTTTTGAAGCTTTGTGCGATGTGTATGTGTTCTTGAGTGGGAGAACACTTGTGAATATAAGTTTCTTGAAGAATCTTGTTCATCCGAGTGAAGCATAGTGTATGTATAATGATAAGGTTTCTTGAAGAATCTTGTGTTGATGGGAAGTTTTTTTGTATAGTTAGAGATAAGTATACTTGATTTTGTTCTAGATTTTGAAGTTTTCTTGCGATGTTTATGTGTTCTTGAGTGAGAGAATACTCGTGAATCTTGTTCATCGGATTTAAGCATAGTTTATGTATACAGTGATAAGGCTTCTTGAAGAATCTTGAGTTGATAGAAAGTGTTTCTGTATGGCTAGAGATAGATTTCTAGGCTTAGTATACTTGATTTTGTCCTAAATTTTGAAGTTTTCTTGCGAGGTTTATGTGTTCTTGAGTGAGAGAATACTTGTGTTAAGGTTTATGTGTTCATTGGATTCAACCATAATGCTAAGGTGTCCTGAAGAATTTTGAGTTGATGGAAAGTGTTTTTGTATAGTTTATATATAATGATGAGGTTTCTTGAAGAATCTTAAATTAATGAGATGTGTTTCTGTGTAGTTATAAGGTCTCTTTTTATTTGCAGTTAGCATATATAGTGGCTGGAATATGTTCAGAGGATAGCAACTTACAACTTGAGACGACGTCTCTCTTGCGGGAACTGCTTTCAATGGGTTTGTGATCATTAAGCAGTATAAACAAATCAGCGTTTTTGGGTTAGAGACTTTAGCATTTATGTTTTTTTTTTGTTTTTTTTTTGTCTTGTGTAGAGCAAGAGCCTCCTATAAATGAAGTTATACAATCTGGTGTTGTTCCTCACCTTGTGACGTTTCTTTCAAGGGCTGATTTTCCAAAACTTGAGGTGAAGTGGGCACTTCCACTGGTTATTGATCTGTACTGTCGAGAGTTTGATGTGTTTGCTAACTTGATTTTGTTTGTGTTTAGTTTGAGGCAGCTTGGGCGCTCACAAACATTGCTTCAGGGACATCAGAGAACACAAATGTCATCATTGAAAGTGGTGCTATCCCTATGTTCGTCCATCTTCTCAGCTCGGATAGTGAGGAGGTCCGCGAACAGGTATACGTTTAAACCATTACTGTCATCACTTTGTTGTCAAAGAAATTCTTTTAGATTACCTTTCTGACTTATGAGGTTTGTTTTGTTTTTTTCCTTCTGAATATAGGCTGTTTGGGCATTGGGAAATATTGCTGGAGACTCACCAAAGTGTCGTGATCTTGTCTTAAGTTTCGGTGCCATGTTGCCTCTTCTGTCTCAGTTCAATGAGCATACAAAGCTCTCAATGCTGAGGAATGCTACATGGACTCTATCAAACTTCTGCAGAGGGAAGCCGCAGCCTTCATTTGAACAGGTCTCCTTCCAAGATAAAACCAAACTTTGGAGTGTTCGGATATATATTCTAACATGTTTGTGTACGGGTGTTTTTTTTGAGCAGACAAGCCCAGCTTTACCAGTTCTTAAGGGCCTTGTACAATCAACAGATGATGAAGTTCTCACAGATGCATGCTGGGCTGTGGCACACCTCTCGGATAACACAACTGAAAAGATACAGGCGGTTATCGATGCAGGCGTTGTCCCTCGCATCATCCAGCTCTTAGCGTGAGTGATCGGATTGTGATTCTAGTTTTTAATGATTACGTTATCTGAATGCTATCCTCATACGCTTCCTCTTGTTAGTCATTCGTCCTCGACAGTGCTGATTCCTGCTCTTCGTACCATTGGAAATATTGTAACCGGCAATGATCTACAGACTCAGGTGCGTATATATAATATCAGTGTTCTACTTTTTTTTTTTTTTTTTTTTTTTTTTTTTTTTTTGAATAGAATGTTAAATTAGATTCAAAAGAAATAAACTTGTTTACAGCATTTGCTACTTTTTACTTACGTTCATAAGAAAGTAAATCGCTTCCAAAAACTGGAAAAAGAAAGAACTAGGAATTCAAAGCATCAATCCATGAACCATAGGCTCCGTTGAGATTCCTGGCGTTGCTCTTTTGTAAAGACATCAACCTGTTTTTAACAGTCTTGTCAATCTGTTTGAAGATCACTTCTTGTGAAGACGGTGGATCTCCATGTTTTCTAGAATTCCTCTCCCTCCAAACCGTGTGTACTGCAGCTTGGAACACATACCGAGCTAGGAAGAGAGTCACCTTGTCACCCTTTGTCTGAGACACAAAGTTCACAATAGAGGACCAGTCTGTAGAGAAGTGATTTCCGTAGAGATTCTGAGTCAGTTGCTGCCATACCTTTGAAGTGTAAGTACACGAGAAGAAGAGATGGTCTCGTGTTTCCGAAGACTGATTGCATAAGACACAACTGCCATCTATGCCAATGTTCCAGCTTACCATACGATCACCTGTGGATAGGCGGTTGCGCAAAGCGAGCCATGTGCAGAACTGAAATTTAGGAGTTGCATGGTTGAACCAAAGGCCTTTGTGCCATGGAACTCTTGCTGCCGTAGAACGGATTTGGTTCCAAGTATCCTTTGTGACAAACCTTGGTCTGAACACATCCTGTTTACCCTTCCATAGTACCATATCCTCTGCATCTGTGCGTACCAGTGACTGAAGATGTTGTTCGACTGATAGAAGGACCTCAGTTCGATGGTTTCTTCTTCTTCTCCTAGTTAGAGCAGTAAGAACGGTATCATTTCTACTTAGTCCCATGTCGATTTGACCTCTCGGCCCCAGCAGCTCCATTAAACATCCTAATGGTGACCAAATATCATACCAAAACGAGGTAGTCGCACAATTCTTAGGATCAACTTTACAAAATTGCCTCGCCATACTCCTCACTTTTAGGATTTTTCTCCACATCCAAGATCCCTTTTTATCCTCCTGTTTGACTGACCAGATTGACTCTTGCTTGAGTAGATAGCTGTGAATCCATTGTACCCATAGAGATGATTTGTTAGATATCAAACGCCAAAAGAGTTTGAGACAAGTTACTTTATTTGTTTCGGTGAGTGATCTGAGACCTAGTCCCCCTTCTTCCTTTGGTTTAGTGACCTCGTCCCAGGCCAGTTTGGATTTCCGTGGATTCAAGTCACAGCCAGACCACAGAAAGGCCGAACAAATGTGTTCAATCTCCTGTGTACAATCTTTCGGAAGTAGATAAGCTGAAAGCCAAAAACTTGAGATGCTCCGAAGAACCGATCGTATGAGTTCGAGTCTTCCTGCATATGAGAGATATCTGTTAGTCCAAGAGCTTATTCTCTTCCTTATTGTCTCAAGCAGAGGCTTATAGTCATGGACAGTCATGCGTTTTGTAACCAGTGGCAAACCCAGGTAGCGAACCGGAAGCTGCCCTGAGTTAAACCGAAATCTGCTTTCAATCACTTGCTTGATCTCCTCTGTGACTCCAGCTAAAAAAATTGTTGACTTTTCCATACTGATACGGAGACCAGAAGCCTTGGCGAAAAGATCAAAAACAGTAACTATCCCTTCAATAGATCGAGTTTTTCCATCAGATAGGACCATTAAATCATCTGCAAAACATAGGTGGGTTAGTCCCAGGTTTTTACAGCGAGGATGATACCCGAAAGATTGAGTGCTTGCTGCTTTGTCCAGAATTTTTGATAGAACATCCATCACTATAACAAATAGGTATGGCGACAGCGAACATCCTTGACGAAGTCCTCTGTTGCTCTGAAAATAGCCTGTTAGTTCCCCATTTATTTGGACAGAGAACGAAGCTGTGGAAATGCAAAGCGAGATCCAATGAATAAACTGATGTGGAAAGTTCATTGCTGTGAGGACATTGAGCAGAAAACTCCATTGAACTGAGTCGAAAGCCTTTGAGATGTCAATCTTGATGGCACATCTTGAAGAAACTTGATCCTTGTGGTAGTCTTTCACTATTTCTGTTGCAAGCAAGATATTCTCAATCAGAAGCCTCTCGCTGACAAATGCAGATTGATTTGCTGCAATAAACTGAGGAAGGATCAGTTTCAGCCTGTTGGCGATAAGTTTTGATATCACTTTGTAGAGTACATTGCAACATGATATCGGCCGGTAGTCCTTCATCTCAATGGCTGCTGTTTTTTTCGGGATCAAAGCTAATATCGTTGAATTTATTCCTTTTGGAAGGAAGCCTTTGACGAAGAAAGCTTGAACTGCGATGGTAAAGTCTGCACCAATAATCTCCCAAACGGACTTATAGAATTCCGAGTTGAATCCGTCAGGTCCCGGAGATTTATTACTTGGCATTGCAAAGAGAACATCCTTGATTTCTTTTGGTGAAACTGGGCGTAGGAGCTGTTGTGAATCAGTGTCTGAGCAGCGAAATGGTAGCAGGTCCTTGAGATGATCCACATCCATACCCTCGTAGTCATCTGGTATGTACTGAAGAAATTCCTTAAAAAACCCCTCTGCTTCCCTTTTTATTCCTGATTCATCTGTGGTTAAAGTACCATCTCGGCATAGGACCTCTCTTATGTGATTAGTAGCTTCCCTTGTAGCTACAGCCCGATGGAAAGTTTTATTGTTTTGATCTCCAATTTTCAACCAATGGAGCTTGGACTTTTGTTTTAGATAATTCTCTTCAAGACGAGCAACAAACTCCCACCTTCCTACCGCTGCATTCTCGCGATCCATGTTATGCTGAGAAGGGTTCACCATATTAGTTTCCTGCTTATTGCATAAATCGTCGTATGCTTCCTTTGATTTCTTCACCAGATTACCCATCTTTTCTTTAGCCAGATTCCTGATCAGAGGCTTAAGTCTTTTTAGCTTTTTTGAGAAGCGAAATAGGGACGATGTAGATAGAAACACTGGTTCTGAATGTTTCCAGAAATCTTCAACCAATGGCTTGTACTCTTCCAGTTCAGTAACCGTGTTAACAAACTTAAACGGTTTACGCTTGACTTGTCTCTCTGGCTTGTTGATGTGTATACGGCATCGGAGATGGTCAGAGCAACCACCCGCTTCAAATACACTATAAGAAAGAGGAAGAGACTGATTCCATACCTCATTGACTAGAACCCGATCCAGTTTCTTCGATATGAGATCAATTCCTCTTCTGTTATTCCAAGTATAAAGGGGACCATGATACGGCATGTCGACTAGTGAGCAATGATTTACCATGCTCTGAAATCTCCTCATGCCATCTGAAACACTAGGGTTGCTATCAAACCTCGAGTGCTCCTTCATGTCCAAAATTTCGTTAAAGTCTCCAAAAAGTATCCAAGATTTTTGACCAATGATAGGAGAGTTGTGATGGTCACACAAGTCTTGCCATAGCTCCTTTCTCTCTTCTGCAAGGGTAGAAGCATAAATAAAGGAACAAAAGAATTCCTCATCTATTTCCTCCAACTTCACTGAGCAAGTAATGACTTGACAACTTTTAAAAAAGATAGTAAGTCTTACATTGCTTTTCCAAACCACCCAAATTTTACCCAGACGATTGTATTCATAATTAGTGATGATAGACCAATTAGTGAAAATACTTGTACACAGGGCTTGCACTCTGCCCTCTTTAACTCTTGTTTCAATCAAACAACCAAACCCAAACTGCCTTTCTTCTACCCACTTCTTTATTACGGAATGCTTAATAGATTTGTTTAAACCACGGACATTCCAGAAGAAGCCCGACATAATCAATGTTTTTTGGATGAACGTTTCTTGCCTGTGCCACTAGGTTTGTTATCCCTAGTTACCGAGGCATTAGAATATGAGACTGCTCTCAAGGTGGCTCTGGCTAAACGAGGTGGTAGGGTCTTCTCACCCTTCCCTTTTTCCTCTTCAAGCGGCATGACTTCAGTTTCGTTGGCTGTTATTTCTCCATCTTCCACTTCTTCCGTGTCAGGAACTCCACCTTCTTGTCCATCTTCATGTTGTTGTCTCTCCAATGTATCATCTAGTACGTCATCGGCTAACAGATGAAATCTTGATGGGGAGATAACTGTTTGTTCCTGAATCTTTTCACCTTGACGTCCAGCTTTGCCCGGTGAGACTAGGGACCAATTTGTTTCGTCTGGAGCTGTTGAAGCTTCAACTTGTCCTGTAACTTCTGGAGTAATCCCAATGTTAACAGACAAATTTTCTGTGTGCTTAGTTGCTACCTGTGCAGCACCCACATCATCTACTTCGACTACCTTCAAGTGCTCAGGTTCGACTTCTTTCTTCTGTGTAGGTTCGCTCTCACTTAAAGCTTTCGGGTTTGGATTTTCCTCCAATGTTTCCTTTGCATTTGTCTCAGTCATATGACTAAATTCTTTTATTATCTTCTTTCCTTTTTCCTTGTTGCATTCTTTATCTGTATGACCCCAAGTGGAACAGAGAGTGCATTTCATGGGCAGCCATGGATAAGAGAATTTCACCTCTGCATCAATGCCTTTCTTCGACTTGAAACGATACAACTGAGGGAGTTCCTTTGTCATGTCCGCATTCACAAAGACCTTCGCTTCCTCGAAGTTGGTACATAGCTCTGTTTCAGGGTGTAACCTTATTGGTTTTCCCACTGAACTTGCTATGAAACCAAGACCCTCCCAAGAATACATACTGTGGGGAACGTTTTTGAGTGTAACCCACATAGGAACTATTTTCTTCTCAGCTTCTTCCTCTGTTCCCGTTGGTGCCCACTTGGACAACACCATAGGAATACCAGCAATGTTCCACATCCCTCTCTTCAGAACGCGTCGTCTTGTCTGGTCATCTTTTATTCTGAACTTAACCGTAGTCTCGTTCACTGGAAAAACATCAATTTTTACATTATTGTTCCCTAGAGGCCAGATCTTGTTAACTATGATGTGGATCTTAGCCACATGAGGAGCCGGATCTAGGAATCTTCCTTCCAAGAAATCGTCCCATAAAGGTACAGAGTTGATGAGTAGATCTTCTGGTATTTCCACCATAGATGTTCCATCTATAACTTCTACTTGGACTTCGTGGTTCACCAAAACATGCTTGTTCTGGACTGCCTTAACCCATGATTTCTTCCCCTGAAGAGAAGACTGACTGGCGTGACCTTCGATTGCCGCCGGGGAGAGGTCCTCCGGAGGCGCCGTCGCCATGATTGACGGCTTTTCTCTCTCTTCGATTATTTTCTCTCTTTTTTCGCTCTTTTCTCTCTCTTCTTGGTATTGAACTCTTTTTTTTTACAACCATGCGACCACCCCGACGAGGTCAGACCTAACCGGGTAGCGATCCTCTACAGCACGAACACTCCGAGGAGATATCGCAGCCGTCAATCACACTCAAATCGCATGGCCATGTTTCATCAACCAGGTGTATGGGCCTGTCTCCTTAGAAACCAAGGATACAGAGGTACGAGCCTATAGAACAGATCCTGTTCAAGTAAGGTCGTATAAAAATAAGGTAGATAAGCCCCCGGCGAGGATCGAACTCGCGGCCTTTCGCTTACGAAGCGAACGCAATACCACTATGCTACGGAGGCTTTTAGTGTTCTACTTTGTAGGAAACTTTGAGTCTAACTTATACGATCTTAACAGACGGTTCTGGACCATCAAGTGCTTCCTAGTCTTTTGAACCTTATTACAAACAATTACAAGAAGGGTATCAAGAAGGAAGCTTGCTGGACTATCTCAAACATTACAGCTGGGAGTTCAAATCAGATACAAGTGAGCATGCCTCTTTTAACAATAGAGTCTACACTCAAACTTTCACGTGTTTGACTTTGTTTGAACACGAATGTGCAGGCAGTGATTGAAGCAGGTATCATTCAAGCTCTTGTTTGGGTGCTCCAAAACGCAGAGTTCGAAGTGAAAAGAGAAGCTGTTTGGGGAATCTCAAATGCTACTTCTGGTGGCACTCATGATCAAATCAAGTAAGAAAAACTAAACTAAAAGCCTCCCTAATAAACCAAAGATCATTTGCTAAAACATGTCTTTATCAGGCTTATGGTGAGCCAAGGGTGTATCAAACCGATATGCGATTTTCTAACCTGCTCGGATGTAAGAGTCGTAATGGTGTGCTTACAAGCGTTGGAGAACATACTGGTGGTTGGAGAAGCAGTGAAGAGCTCAGGCCTCGCAGGAGACGAGAACCTCTTCGCTACAATGATAGAGGAAGCAGAAGGACTTGAGAAGATTGAGAATCTTCAGAGCCACGCCAACAACGATATATACCGAAAGGTAGTGAAAATCCTCGAAACGTTTTGGACTGAAGACGAAGATGAAGAAGAAGAAGGCAACAACGATGAGACTCGCACTCCTCCTCGTGTATTCCACTTTTTGTGAAAGGTATGAAGTTGAATTTGAGTGTTATATAGTTTTAGTTTGCTTTGGACTTTTTGAGCTATATATTCTTAATTTTTGATGCTATTGCAGGGCATATCGGACGGTGTTAACGTGAAGTAGAAGAAGAGATCGTCACTCTTGTCTTTGTTCTCCACTCTCACTCCTCACATCTCGTGAATATGATAGAAACAACATTTTTCATGTTCTTTTGAAGTTTTGTCTGTGTTTTTTCGGGGGAAGCGAAACAATTATGTTTGTGGTGTTTTTTGATAACGAATCTTTTCTATTACTTGTAGAAATTTAAAGTTCAGATGATTGATCTGTTATAAGTGTGCTCCTGTTTCGTGATATAAGTTTTAGTAGTATTTTTTTTCTGGAAATAGAAATAGAAAACAGAGTAGCTTGAATAGGTCTCTGGATTCTAATAAGAGCACGTTTTTGAGTAATGGTCAAACTTTTTAGACATCCAACTTTGTTTGCTTTTGATTTGGTCTTATAAATAAGATTAGATTGGTGGGAATTTAGGGTTTATTATCATATTCATAGTTTCTTACTCCTAGAAACCAGGGCTTAGTTTTGTTGTTTTTAGTTTATTTATTTATTTTTACTCAAATTTAAATTTCATTCACCAATAAGAGTTATACATAATTTAAGATCACTTCATTGGATCCTACACTAATTCGATTGTTGTTTGTTGTCCATTTCACCCCAATGAGACTAACTCTTCGCTACAATCAGGAAGACCCGCCTCCTAGCCACCTGAATTCGACCACGAGAGAGGAAGACCTTACATCTTATGGGAATCAGATCTCATCCTTACAACTACTTACAAGGACAATGTGCTAATCACCAAAAGATAAGAGTGGTAAACACGGACCCACACTTCGACACCTCCCAGTGCATTTTGGACTAGACCCACCACCACCGAACTTCTTGTCCCGCTCCTAAGCTAGAAAAAACGACGCACATGGTTTCTCCAGCAGTTATTCATGGCCTTTGTTAAGACCAATAAGTTATCGATCAATTCCTCAAACACATGGTTTCTCTAGCAGTTGAGATTCGTGGTATATATGAAGGATTTTCTGCAAATATTATTATGAGTATTAATTATCATTATTGTTTTTATTACATCTATGTATGGATTGCTTCTTCTGCTGTGCCTCTGGTTATGTCCTTCTCTGGTCTGATTTCCTCACCTGTGATGAGGTGCCCGCGCTCTTGTTGTTCAGGTTCAGTGTTCCTTCGGAGGGTTGGGGTCTAGTTTGAGGATGTCGCCAGATGTCAGATCGAGGATCTGTTAACGGTGCAGTGTAGCTGCTTTCGCTGACGTCACTTTAGATCCTTCTTCAGCTCTAGTTTGTTTGCTGCTCGTTTTTTTCTTCAGAGTGATTTTCTCGGTTGTGTCGTTTGTCCGACTGGTTTTCTTGTTAGGCTCAGTCTTGAGTCTCTTTCCCGAGTTTGGTGACACTCTTCTTGGTCTGGTTCATCAGTTGGTCGTTGAATTGTTGTGACTTTCACCAATTGGTTCTGGTTCAGTTGGGATATTTGTGTTTCTTAGGTCTTAATTAGCAACTGTGAGTTGTCTCAAGGATCCTGGTTTGTTATCGGCTTCTCTTCAGTGAAAAGGTGTGAGCTTGATGAATTATATTGGCTTCTTTCAGTTCTGCCGAGTTGTGTGGCAATCAGACCTTTTCTGTTCCTTGAATTGGTTGTCAAGCTAGTCAGGTATATGGCCGTGTTACCTCGAGTCGTCTGGTTGTCCTTTCGTAAGCCTCTGGTAGATTTTGAGTCCTTTGATCCTTTTCTTCTCTTATTGTATTTTGATTCTTCGCTTTACATCTGAGATTTAGTTACGAATTTTTTAAGCACCCAAGTGTGGGTTTTAGTCACCTTTCCTTTGGATTTTAGTTTCTGGGATATCTACGTTTTTCGCGAGATTATGTAGTCCTCTTTAGTATTTCATGAGTGCTAATATAAAACCAATTGGGAAAAAGAGAGGAAAACCACACGTTTATTTGATTTGAAGTACACAAAAAAGAGCATACAAGGAGTAGCCGGTAAAAGTGGGAACACTAAAGAGAATAATTTTGCGCAAGCACCGGGACGAAAGAAACGCTAAAGCCAGAGTCGCCCGACAATACCACCCCCATACTTTATAACGTATCTCCTGTAAACCGATATCAGAACCTCCAAAAGCAAACTTGTAAGATCCCTTCTTGTCAGATTTCTCAATGGTGAAGGTGCTGTCTTTGCTTAACTCCTTTCTGGACATGACTATTTCTTCGTTTCTTGATGAGATATCTTCCACTACTCTCCAGAACCCGTACTCATCGCATTCAGTGTCCCATGCGAACTTGATGTTAAGCGCTGTCGATAGACGCACCACATGTGATGAAGATAGAAAGATAACTGGTTTAGTTATGGCTAGAAGTTCCACGGAGAATGCTATCACTCTTTGTGGGCATGAGAGGGAATCATTTATATCGATTCTGTGCTCGGAAATATTTGCTTTTCCTCGGGGAGTCTGAACCTCGACATAATATGAAGCATTTGCCTTTACGGGAACCCCGTTTGAATCAAGCACTATATCGTCGTCCCAAGCAACAACACCAGAAGCTGTTATTGCAATGAGCAATAAAGCAACAACACCATAAGCTGTTTTCATCATCTTCTTTTCTTCTTCTCTTGCTTTGTGCTCTTTTTTGTTGATGTCCTTTTATGATGTCAATGCTTGCTAGTGTATTATATACATAGATTGGTCATGGGTATAATACCATTTTCTAGTTTTCTAATGGTCACATTGAACATTTATTTATTCCTTAGAAGGTGGATCTGGATTCTGCATTGATCTCCGTCAACGCTACCGACTAATTAATAAGTAGTTAATTAAACACGATTCAGGCGAGTTTATAAGGGTAGTCTTTTTTTTCTAATCTACTTGAAATGTGGAACGTGCTTTTGATGCTCATAATCATTCTTTACTCCCCTTCAACCACTGGTAGCATGTGGAGAGTTGACATTTCGTAAGAGGAAGGCTCTCCCCACTTGTCAGATTTATTCAAAAATTTTGGAGGCTAACGACGATGTTTCATTTGGCTTTGCCCAAGATCGGCTATGTCTGAACCTGTCATCGCGTCTAGGATTTAACATAAGTTCAATATAGGATAGGATGATTCATTCATCTCAGTTTGACAGCAGTCTTTTTTATTTTTTTTTAGGTTTTCTTTATAAGTGAAAGATATATTTTGGGTAGAACCCAAATAAGATTTGGGATTAGTCCGGTTGGGCTGAACGTTTTTGTTGTTGTTGTTGGTCTAGTGTTGAACATGCTTCTTTACCTTATCAACAGAACCTCAATATCTGTTCCACTAATGGTTTCAATGTTCTCATGCTCCCTTACAATCACAAATTCTCAATGTATATCTAACTACCCGACAAGAAAGATGGATTGGATAATCTTGTTCGCCGGTCAGATTTTCGATCCCATGGAATCTTCCTGGAATATTTCAATTGTATACAACAGAGGTGGACTTTTAAGTACTCATTCGGGTTCGAGTCAGGGATTTTGAGTTTTTGGATATTTCAATATAGAGGTATAGAATCTGTTTAGATATTTTTATATTTCGAGTCAAGTTTTATTTTTAGTTCGGGTTTGTGTAGTTCAAATCAGATTTAGTTATTTTAAATTACTTTAGAGCGGGATAAACATAGTTCATGAATAAAAAAATTGAATTAAATAATAATATATACGTTGTAAGATAGAACAATATATTATTAAACAAACACAATAAAATAGATTGTTAACCAACGCAGGATATCAAGTACTCAAAGATGAAGATCAATACTTCACCAAAGCAATCTTAGGAAAATAGTGTATTCTCTAGTAAAATTGAAAGATGTGAAGAAATAATAGAGAGAACCAATAAATCCATGGCGGAGATGGGGTTAGGTTTAGCGTTACATATGAAGAGAAAATAAATGAGTTCAAACTATTAGGGATTAAGAGTTAATATAAATAAATATATTCAGATATTTTGGGTATGCATTCGGATATCAGGTATTATTCAATCGGATTTGGATATCCAATCTCTTCTAACTCAATACCCGTTATGATATTTTCATAGGTATGATCAGATTTGAGTCAAGGTTTTTCGGATCAGGTTCGGTGTCGGATATCAGGTAAAATGTTCAGGCCTAATATACAATTATAAATAGATTTAGAAGTATTTACAAATGATTTTATAAAATTTTGTAAGTCTTATAAATAAATTTATAAACTTTTATAAATGATTTAATAAAATTCTTACAAATGATTTAGATATTCTAAAAAATAATTTTGAAACCAGAAAATATTTTAAAAAAGTTTATGAACAACTTCAAAATCTTTATAAATGATTTATGATCATGTGTGGACTTTGAAAAAAACATAAAAGTTCTAATAGTGCCTTACAAATTTAATTCTTTTTCTTTAACTTGGGGGTATTCGGGCTGAGGCCGAGACTAATCCCCAAGGAGAGCTGCAGCCCACAGATGGACACTCTCTCCGGGTATTCAAATGAGCCGAAACATTAGTCCATATCTGCGTAGCCACAAATCAGGATAATCTGAATGGCAGCGGATTCGAATTCAGGTTCCTTAGGGATCCTGGAACGACAAGTACCACCCGACCACTGACTCGTGGTTTACAAATTTAATTCTTTATATAAGAATATACAACTATTATATATTTTCTGTTAAAATATATTAAAGTATTTATTGATTTATATAAAAATAATCTATACTATTATTTAAGAAGTAAATTTTCTTATTTTTCACGTTCTCCAAAATTTGAGATAATTTTGATTATTTGTCATGTTTTTTCATGATTTTAGATAATTTTGCTTATTTTTCATGTTCTTAGTAGTTTTTTTTTATTTTAATTATTTATCATGTTTTCCATAATTTTAGACAATTTTTATTATTTAGCATGTTTTCATAATTTTGATATTTTGTTTATTTGTCATAAAAAATAAATAAATTAGTTATAATAAAAATTGTCAAAAAGGGAAACACGTGATGATCTCAATGTTTTGTTGGAAATCACATGGAATTTTGATACTACCTAATGATAATCATTAGCTAAGAGAAAATTCCATAAAAATACTTCAACTAAATTTCATTAAGTTTTTTAACACCCGAACTTTTTTGCTACCCAGTTTAATACACCAACTAATTAATTTTCTCATTATAATATACAAACTTTTAAAAAAGTCTGCCTATTTTAATACTCAAACTTTGATTATTCTAGTTAAAATACTAATAAATTTCAAATGAAACTTAAAAATCTCTAAAATTTACAAAAAATTCTCTAAAAATTCTAATTTATTTTATGTTTGAAAAAAAAAGTAACAAAAAAATTTCTAATCTTAAACTTTGTAATAAAATTTTCAATTTTTAAATATTGAATTAAGTTTTTTTTTGAAATAGAAAAAAAATTTAATTTTTTACATTCAAAACTATTTTTTTTTAAATTTTATTTTTTTCTCGCTAATTTATTTACATTCTTTCATAAATATTAAAATAATATTATAATTTTTTCATATTTCCTCTTAGATTTTAGAGATTTTTTAATTTTTTGTTTGAAACTTATTAATATTTTTAATTAAAATAAATAAAATTTGGGTATTAAAATAGGCAGGCTTTTAAAAGTTTGTATATTATAATGAGTAAAATAATTAGTTGGAGTATTAAATTGTGTATCGAAAAAGATTAGGTATTAAAAAACTTAATAAAATTTAGTTGGAATATTTTTATGGAATTTTTCCTTTTATTTTCAAGAAAAATAAAATTATGATATAGGAAGATGATTTTTTTTTGTATATATCTATCGAATCAATCAAAAATATTCCCATCTCAACTTTCTTTTATTTTTAAGTTTTTTTTCTAACTTAGTATAACCTTTTTTTTTTAATTTTGTGTTTTCAAAGTTTGTTTTGGTAGCATATTGCTGATTCAAAGAGGTAATTTACAAAGGTAATGAGAGTTAAAATGATGAAGTTTTACTTTTTTTAGTTTACTTTATTGTATGTTTAATATGTAGTTTAATCTTTATAAAATACATGTATCAATATATATATATATATATTTATAAAACAATAAAGTCAGCATGCCCGTGAAAAACACTTAGTTAATGAAAATAAACAGATAGATGAAAATATTATTATTTTTTTTTTTATAATTCTGCAATTAGTTATCATATATCATTATTTGTAATATTACTTATGTTGTTTGGTAACTTGTATTAATTGGTTTGACTTATCTTTTATATTAGATCAGAATAGAAAAAATAATTAATAAAAATCATCAACCATTTAAATTATAATATTTTTTAAGAAACTTCATCTATTAATGATACATAAGCAAAAGTCAAGTGATTTTCATAGTAGGATTATCGATCAATTTGCTTTTTTCGTAGGGCTTAAAATATCTGGGCTTGTTTTGTGATCTAATATTATTTTCTTTTGTGGGCTTTAAATCTTTGAGCCTATCTTTCTGATACAATTGTTTTTTTCCTTTGTGGGCTTTAAAATAATTTCCCGTTCTCTCACGATTGGTTTCGCTTTATTCAAAAATTAAATTTTACTTTTGAACTTTTAAATCAGATTTGGTGGTTGATCACATTCCTAACCGCTTTATAGATTCTTTGATGCACTGTAAAAATCCGTTAGGGTTTGAAAATGGGATCCGAATCGCGATCGACGCAGGCATCGTCTTCTTCGCCGAGCGGGAAACGAACCAGAGATCCAGAAGACGAGGTCTATCTCGATAACCTCCGTTCCCAGAAACGTTATCTCAGCGAGGTTTGGCTTCTTTTGGCTCTGTAATTCAATTGATTGCTCTTGTTCTTCTCTCGATCCAATTGATTGCCATCTTGAGCTACTTGTATTGATTATGATTCTGATTTCGATTGCAATCGGCTTCTATTGAGATTTGGCGAATTGATCTTCTTCGTCCTTGTAGATAATGGCTTGCAGTTTAAACGGACTAACAGTCGGAGACTCCGACTCACTTCCCGTCAACATGTTGGACTCTCCTTCTCGCTCTGAGGCCTTTCTTTCTCCCAACTACAACAACAGGTCTGTTATGTATATAGATGTGATTGTATATATATATTGTTGGCATCATCCTTTGCAATTGATCTCGCTAAAGTTTTGGGAATACATTTGATTATATCATAGTTGAATGATCTTTTAAGTGTGTGTTTGTAAAATGCAAAAGGAAGCAAGCCTCAGCAAGCCCTGATTTTTTACAGTTTTAAGATTGTTTAGACATTGTTATCTCTGTTGAGGAGCTTCATTCATGTGTTGTGAGTTACTCATGTGGCTATGTAATTTAATATTATATAGTTGAATTATCTTTTAAGTGTGTGTTTGTAAAATGCCAAGGAAGCAAGTCTCAACAAGCCCTGATTTTTAAGTTTTAAGATTGCTTAAACATTATTATCTCTGTTGAGGAGCTTCATTCATTTGTTGTGAGTTACACATGTGATTGTATAATATAATATTATATATTTGAATCATCTCTTAAGTGTGTTTGTGATTTTAAGATTTTAAGATTTAAGATTGTTTTGGTATAATTATCTCTGGTGAGCTTCATTCATGTGTGTTGATTACACAGGGATGACTTGCCATTACAATACTCTCCCATGTCTGAAGACTCCGACGAAGCTAGACTCTACGAGGACCCAACAAGCACTAGCTCATCTCAACCCGAGAGCCGACCAACTAGTCCTGTTTCACCTTACCGATACCAAAGACCTAGTCTTACTTCAACAACCTCACACCATTTGTTAAATTCACATTCATGCCCTGCTTCCATGAGCACCAACGCAACAACAACTACTACTCCACAGTATCGCCAAAGAGGGTCTGACACTGAAGGAAGGTTTCCGTCGTCACCTAGCGATATCTGCCATTCGGGTGACTTGAGGAGAACCGCTCTACTCAGGTCTGTTCAAATGAGAACACAGCCTTGTGGTTATGCTTCAAGTTCTGGGACAAGCAATGTTGAAAGTGAAGAGAGGATGTGCTTTAAGTCTATGGAAGAAGATAATAGAGGGGAAGATATCTCTTACACTGAAGTCTCTGGTAAAAGCAAGTCTTGTAAAGCATTGGACATGAGACTATGTGAAAGATGATGAACACTCTCCTATATGTGTCTCTTAATGCATTGGTTATGATCTCTCCCTTAAGGTTTCGTGTCTTTCTCATTGCATAGTCAGTTTCTTAAAGCTGCAAAATAAAAGTGAGGTATCAAGCAGTAGTTGTTCTTCAGGATTGCACTCACTGTTAAAAGAATAACATGTGTGGGTCGACATGATCAAGAGTGGGTGACTTCGAAACTAAATATTTATTCGAACCATACAGAAACAACAGATCAGTTTAAAACCAAACCAGCAAAGTGGACCCGTTTGCTGTAACATTCAGAAACAGCAGATCAAACCACGATAGTGGACCCATCTGCTTGAATGCCAAAGTAGTTGAGGAAACAGAGTAATGAAGTTCATTATGGGACAGTTGATGGTTAGAAACAGATAGGGTATGGAGATAGAGGCATTGTTCAGTAGGTCAGAGAGACAATAGTTGATGGTTAGAGAGACAATAGTTGATGGTTAGAGAGACAATAGTTGATGGTTAGATCAAATAGGGTCTTTGTGTTTGCTTGATATTCTAGTCTAAAAGTCTAGAACTAGAGGTATGGGTAAGGAGTGGAGAAAACAGAGATTACTATCTTGTTTTTCTTGTATAAATATGTGATATGAGATGTTGTGTAATGTATGGGAAAAATCTGCTTCTCAATCAACTTCATTCTAAGCTTTCTAAGTCTAAAAACGTTTTCCCTTATTATTCTTGAACAAGAACACAAATAGTAGTGAAAAACAAAGAGATGAAGAAGGCTTGCAGTTTACAATATGGTATCAGAGCCCCTGATGATCCTTGAAGCCTTGTTGCACAAGACGGAATAAGACTCTTAAGCATAGCCATTCCAAAGCTATATACATCAGATTTATCCAGCATTGAATTAGACATACACAATTTTTAATATAATATTGGAGAAGTCTGATATTTATAGCTTTGGGATGGCTATGCTTACGAGTTAAGACCAAATTATCAATCGCACCATTTGCGGTTGTCTTCTCAGCTTTGTAAGACTAACTACTCATATAATTACAATATTGATATTTTTCTCTAATAACAAGTCATTAGAAAAAGGGTTAATGCATTTGGTATATTTGTAATATAACAAGCATGGAGTGAACGCAACGGCCTCTCAACAAAGGCATACAGTATCGTCCAGTCTAGTGTTCTAAAAAGTTTGAGATGATTTTGTACAGAAACTTATCGTAGTAATAGTTCTTTACTTGTGGTTGAGAAAAATTCGGCTATCCTGCTTTTTAACATTACCACCAACAGGTCCATGCTTGGTCTATCCTCGGCTTCATCTTGGACACGACAAAGTTCGATTTGTATGCATACAATGAACTTGGTTGTGTACAAGATAAAACTGAGAATAAACCAAGTATGGACGTGTTGGTGATAATGCTCAAAAGCAAGACAGCATAAATTCCTCGACCACAAGAACATAACTATTACAACGCTAAGTTTCTCAGTGAAGAAGCTGCTGCAGCGTCGTCTCTTCTGTTAAGATTGTTTTTCACTTATCTCCATTACCATTTCTTTCCTCAGAAGATAAAGCTATGTTTTGTCATCTTCTTCTTCACCAAATGTTTGCATAAAGTTTTGCAAATAGATGTGATTATATATAGCTGAATGGTCTTAAAGTGAATGTGTAAAATGCCTAAATCAAGTATATAATACAGGGATGACTTTCCACATTATAATATGTTGTGGAGTGCAATGAAGAACACTCCACTAAAGCTCTCATATGTCTATCAAAGCATTGGCTTACTATAGAAATTGCAAAATTAAGAGGGGAAAAAATTACAGATGCCCATTGGGCTCAGTTTCAAATCAGCAGAAACACACAATGCAATACATTTACTAGAACCATACAGAAATAGCAGATCATTTTGAAACCAAACCAGGATCATGGACCTATTTTTGTTCGAAATTAGTGTAACCGGTTAAAATGTATACACTGAAGATGTTGATGCGTTTGACACATTTATTACATAGCAGAGAAACGATTTGGATTTACAAAGGTTATCATAGCTCCGTGACACACAAGCAACATGCAACGGATGTTCTTCTTCCTCTTCAGTCTTCAGAACTACGCTGGAGCTTACTAAATGACCTTTCTGCCCATGTGTTTGTATTGTAAAGCACGTGCTTGTCAAGTGCATATCCAGGTTTGCAAACGTACTCCACAATGTAATCCGCGAGGACACAAGGGATCTCATGGCGTATAAACTCTTGGATCCAGACGTCATCACGCGGCATCCCTGGGCTTATCAACGCAAAATCAGTGTTCTGATTCAAGAACCGCGTGTAAGGCGGTGCGGTTGCTAGTATGGTACCATCCCCAGCTTTCACAGCTCGCTTCAACGTATCCTGATCAGGGAGAGAGACAAAACTTAAAGACAATCAAGAACCAAGAACAAACGTTTCCTCTATAAATTATCATGCTAGTGTTCAACTGTGTCAGCATTGTGGTGTTACTTACCAAAGAAGGGATGGCGCAGTCACCATATACAACAATGCGCATCCCATGTAAAGCACCATGTCCTGTTTGCTCCCTGACCAGCCGCCATTTCCTTGGGGACTCGAGGCTTATTGAACCATCAGTACTAAGACCAGTACCGTGCCATTCATAAGGCTCCTCTGGTAATAGTTTCCCAGCTTCCTTTGAATCAGCCACATAATCAGTCTTCAGAATCCAACTGCATTAAGGAAAGTGATGAGCATAAGATGAAAGGAAACAGTTCCTATCAAAAGAGAAACTAGCAAACTATTTGAAAATATACTTATTAAAAGTGCTTAGTATGGTGTTCTACACAAGACAAAAGGTGATTTAATGGATTTAATTTGTACCTTCCAGATGCAGCAGCAGCGAAAAACTTTTCAGTCCTACGGATTTCAGGAGCAATGAAATGGGTTGCTTGATAAGACCACTGATGAGAATCCCTGCAACATTTGCCATTTAGAAGTCTAATGATCTTCTGGTATTCTTTTCTCTGGACCTTAGGACCACTGACAATAAAATGCTTGGGTTCCTTTTTTTGCTCCTGTAAAGCTTTTTTACTAGCCAAGGGCTTGGAACTGAGCTGCTTAGACTTTGTATCCGCCTTTGTACCCATTTTAGCTGACTTTGCAGCCGTCTTTCTTGCTAATGGTTTTCCTGAAACAGCGTTCTCCTTCTCTTCTGCAGGCGTATCCTCTATGTCTTTCATCACAGTGTCGGATGCTTTGGTGCCACGTTCTTTTTTAGATTTTTTAAGCTTCTTGACACTTGATGTTCCTACTTCAACTGTAGAAGAACTTTCTTTCTCTTCACTTTGAAGGCTACTTCTTTCTACAGCAGCCTCCTTTCTGTTCTTACGCTTATTCTTAGGAACCTCCAATTGCATTGCAGCATTACTTGGATTCTTTGCTGCTGTCTTCTTTCTTGCTACTGGTTTCTTCGCAACTGGGCTTTGGGTTCCATCAGAAGTGACATCCTCAAGTGTCTTATCCACTGCTACATTCTCTTTCACTTCTGCAGAGTTAATCCCTATATCATTCATCACAGTATCGTTTGCATTAACGTCATCTCCTTTTCTAGAATTTTTCGCCTTTTTGACACTAGCCTTATCAACTTCGGCTACAGAAGAACTTCTTTTCTTTCCAACAGTGGCCTTCTTTTTGAGTTTACCATCATTCTTATCAACCCCCAATTGCACAGTATCGTTTTCTTTGGCGTCATCCCCTGGATCCTTGGTTTCAGCTTCAGTACTTACTGATGTTTCTCCAGCAGCTGGGCTCTGGTCCTCACCAGAACTGACCTTCCCAAGTTTATTTTCCAATGCAACGTTCTCCATCTCGTTTGCTGATTTATCTTCCATCACACTATCGTTTGCTTTGGCATCATCTGCTTTTCTAGATTTTTTGGTCTTCTTGACACCAGAATTTCCTACTTCGGAACTTCCTTTCTTCTCACTTTGAAGGCTCTTTTTACCTGCAGTAGCCTCTCCCGTGCGTTTAGTTTTACTCTTCTTGACCTCTAATGGTAATGCAGTATCACTTGGATCTTTAGTTGGAACCTCGGTAAGCTCAAATCCTAGCATTGTAGTTTCCACCTCTGCATCAGCTTCCTCCGGGGTCTTAGCCTGCAACTTATCAGTTTTCTCAAGGGCTTCAGTCTCTGAGTCACTACGTTTCGCCATTTCTGGTACAGCCTCAGCATGTAGGACAGGACTTGATATCTCTTTCTGATTCCCATTATCTGTTGCCGAAGCCGAAACGTTCCCTTTGATTAGACCATCAGTGTGCTCGTCCTTTGGGGTAGGTTCGCTCAAGTATATAGATCCCTTTTGGCTAATGGGGTTCTTTTTCCTGCCTCTGGTGCCTAGGCTCTTTCTTGGAGCTGTTTTCTTCTTAGGCGGCTCTGTTTCTACCTGGTCCTTCATTCCAGTTAAACCCGACCCAGGAGAGGTGATAGATTTTATCATCACAGGCTCAGTTACGCATCTTACAGGTACTTTATCTAATGCAGCCCATTTATCAGCTTCCATTAACACACCACTTGAACTGAATAGCCTAGTTGCTAAGTCACTCACATCAGACTTATGTGCAACTTCCTTACCTTCAGTGTTGTCATTGATGTGTGGCACAACCGTAAGGTTTTGTTTAGGTGAGCCTGATCTTGGTTCCTGTACTAAGCTATTCCCCACCGTTGGCTCAGTCGATAATTTCTCCGTTATTTCATCTGCAGTTGACATAGCGGGCATTTTATGGCCAACATCCCTCCTTTCAGTTGGATCGTTAATGCTCGGCACAGGCCTAAGGTTTTCTTTAGGAGAACTTGTTCTTAATTCCTGCAGTAACAAACTAGCCGGTGTTGGAATACTTGCATCGCTGCTGTGGTGTACCTTTTGTGAACCTTTGCTACTGGTAGATCCATCTATAAGTTTCGCCTGAGGCAACAACGGGGTGGACTCCTCGCCATGCAGCTTATCAATCTTATCAAGATCTTCAAAGAGTGTTGTTGAAGAACCTGATTTTGATGCAGAGATATTAAAGGGAGTCGAAGATTGTAGGACCCTGTCATCTGTTCTGAAGGTACCGTTTTGACAACTTGACTCGTTTCCCAAGGTACTTGTTTCTGCCGATCTTTGAAGTGGTTTTCTTGAGTAAGTGGCTAGAGAAGAATGTCTTCTGATACTCATGTTAACAGGTGTTGAGTCACCAGTCTCCAATTTGCCCATTCCTCTCTCAGAAGTCTTGGTGACTGGAACAGGGGACGTATTACTAGAGGTATTCTGAAATGTGCTTGCTTTCTGATAATTATGCTGCTGAACAGCAACTGCATCAGTAGAGACCTTGGCTTCCATCTTTTTCGGAGTTAACCAATCCTCTTTGGACGTATTGCATCGTGATGAACCACCCAGTTCGTCTAACGTTGTTTGAACAACAGGGATATCTTTTCCTCTAGACTTCGGTATTTCAACTGCAGCCACAGCACCGACCCTAAGACCAAGAGGACTGGTGTTTGCACGCTTCACAGAGGCATCTTCTGCTTCGTCCTCAGAATCCCGAGCTGAAGCCTCCATCATCTCCAGCTCATGGCCACTGAGAAAAGAAAAAGAGGTCAGCGTGTGGTGGGAGTATATGGTTTGCATGTTTGACATAACCCTCTGCTGAATAGTAACTACAAATCAAGCTAAAATGAGCATGGGATCCATAAACCTATTTCTTAAGTTATGATGTCAATACTTAACAAGAGACTACAATTCCAACTCTCTAGAATAGCAATTATGGGATATATATGTAACACAGAGGTATGCAATTTTACCTTATCTCATACTCAGCCTCAGGAAGCAGCTTCCAATTCTTTAAACTGAAAAGAAGAAAAATATACCATAAGAATCTGCATCACCATCCACAAAACCAAAACGAAAAAGAGTAAGAACAAAACTTATGAATTCCTCTCACCAGTCCTCTAACCACCGGTGGTTGACTAGCTTAATCCTTTTCATCCGCTTAGCTAGCTCATACTTTTCTCCTGAGAAGAAAAGAAAGACTCCAACCAATCAAATGTTTATTCCCCACTCCACCCAAAAAAAAAAGAACACCCCTATGTCTAAAAGTGACTCACCTTCAAACTTGTAGCATATAAGATGGGTTACTCGGTTTGCAACCAAGGGCTTCGAGAACTGCCCACCCATCAAATCAACCATTGTCTAAAGAAAAAGAAAAAGAAAACAACTTCCATAAGGTACAGTAAGGAAAAAAAAAAACATATCCAAAACAAGCATGGTGAAGAAGCACACACCATAATGTCTTCTCTATCTTGACGTTGGTACCCAGTTAAGCACACAATTAAGCTTTTTGAACCTGGAATCCCATCCAAATCTCTACGAGGCCTATACAAAACCTGCCAAATTATTCAACAAAAACTAAGATAAACCCTTAAAGTCGAAACCCTTCTTCTTTATTGAACTAATCATAGAGAGAGAGCCTGACCGAATTGGCATCAATAAGCATTCCAACGTCGAAACTATGATCAACCCACGACCCAGTAACAACCACTTTCCCACTGCTCCGAGCAGTAACACAAACCGGATCCTCCTATAATATATCCCCCATAAAAATTAAAACTTTACGAGAGCACAAAGGAGAAATAGAGATTCGACTTACATAAACAAGCTTGTCTACAATGAGGTGAGTACAGTCTTCACTGTATTGCCCAACGTCAACACCACCACCACTCACAAGCTTGGATCGTAACTACATATCAAAATTGACACACAAATCAAAAACCCAGAATCGTAAACCCTTAAATTGAAAACCCATCGGTGGAGATAGAGAAACACCTTATTCCCATCGGTGGGATTGAATCCGACGAGAGCGAATCGAACACCCGAGAACGTCTCCATCATCTCTTTCGTTGCCCTGTATGAAATTAGGGTTTCGGGATGGAGAAATCGAAGTTAGAGTAGAACAGAGACTTGGGGATTTGCAGAGAGTGAGAGAGAGAGAGAGAGCGTATCGAGGAAGATTTAGTTTTGGGGGAAGTTGAAAACGATTCGGCGGGAGAAAGCAAAATTGGCGACGCTACACTAATGGGCCTTTATTGGGCTACCCATCAAGCTTTAAGCTCAATGTTTTCTTGTTTCTCTTATACAGCCTTTTAGGCCAATCCAACTCCGTTGTCACAACTCACACTACTAAATCCTGGTCTTTCCAAAAAACAATATCTCCCTGGTATCTAAGGTAAACTTGTCACCTCTAACTCTCTTGATTAGTTTACCCTTTGAGATAGAGAGGCTTGAGCCTCAGGCCATAGTAAAGATTATGTTTCCGTTAATTGAAAAGTATCTCTAAAATCAGTATCCAAATTGCTGAAAATTTTATTGTTTCGTCCCTTCCATATATAATATAAGATCTATGTAAATTGATGGTTCTCCATTTAAGGGATAACCCTCTAAAAGAGATGATACATGTTTGTAAAAAGCAAGTGAAAAAGCTCAAACTTGGACACCAGAAAACACTAAAAAAACACATGATTTCGTGATTCTTTGTTCACCACACCTCACACATTGAATATCTTTTTGTATCCTCTTGGTTTGTAAAATTTTCTTAGCCACTATACATTTTGGCACTATTTTCCACAAAAAAGTATTTTATATTCGATAAACATCGTATCTTCTAGCAATGCGTCTTTATAACCAAGATTTTTAATTTCGATGTCTTATATTACTGCAGCTGATGTACATATAATTAAAGTCGGTTTGGAAAACTAATTTTAGTTAATTATTAACTAAGGACATCCCATCTAGTCTTAATATATACGTGTAATTATTGAAATGTGTACAGATTCATTATTAGATCAATAGACGTTGATAAATGAGCTTATTATATACTACAAGCTACTCCCTTTGTAAAAAAAAAAAGAAAGAATATATACTACTCTTTTACGTTTCATAATTTTCAATTTAACTTTTTTTTACACAGTTTAATAAATAGAAATATCTTATGATATTACTAAAATGTTTTTTTTTACACAGTTTAATAAATAGAAATATCTTATGATATTACTAAAATGTTTTTTTTCCATAAAAATAGCCTCAAAGTATTAAATGATCAAAAAAATTATTAAAGAAATAAAATACATTTATACTAACTAATCAAAATTTAAGGTTTAAATTTTTGGGGGTGGAGTTTGAGAGGGGGAGGGTGAAGTTTAAGGTTTAGGATTTAAGATTTAAAATACTAATTCTTAAAATATATTCAATTTTTTTGGATTTTGAAATAAAATAAATAATTGAAAGAAAATGTTGAAAACAATTTGACAAAAGTTGCAAATATTGAATATTTTCTGAAGATAAATAATATTTTTATTATTTAAATATTTATCCATATTTATATATCTATAGAGTGCAAGTATGATTATCATTTACCTCTTTAATGACACTTCCTTTGATCATTTTTCTCCTTGTATGTTTTTTGGTCAAAAAGATCATTCGTTAATTTGTTTTAAAAATTTGCCCTTTGATAAACTCTTAACTTTTATTTAGTTCAATTTTTTCATAAAAAGAATATAATTAAAACTAAGTCATCCAATAACAGTTCATAATATATATACGAATGATTGAAAATATAATATAACATTATTATTTTTCTTATAAAAATTGTGTTGGGGAAAGTCACCCACGACGCAGCGGAATATTATGGTTGTGTTCCCCTGACCTTGTGTGAACCTTTGAGGAGAATAATTCGACAATTGCAGAATGAGTATAAGCGATAACGTAATGAGACGGTACAATTTTTACGTGGAAAACCTCCTCGATGTGAGAAGGAAAAACCACGGGACCGTAGTCCACTCAAAAATCCACTATATAAATGGTATGAGTACAACCACGTCCTCCCTGTTCAACAGCCTGAACAGAACAGAGAGTCTAGCTACAAAGAGCTATCTCAACAACAAGAGAGCACAACAACAAGAGAGCAACGCAAAGCTTCAAAACCGGCAGCAACCAAACGACCTCAGCTCACAAGGATTCCGGCAACCAGAGACTAATCCCACCGTACAAATCCAAGATAAACAAGTCAACAACAATCCTGCCAAATTTCAGCTCAATCAGAGAAGATCTCACCGTCGGATTTACCAAACACCCAAGACTGCCCAGCTGAAGAGCTGTGACGACCAGCTTCACTAAAACCCAGACAACAGAAGATCCAACCGTTGGAATCCAAATCCCTTCGGTGAAACTTTAACCCACTGACTGAAGAAGCTTCCCACAAAATATCAGCTCGATCAAGTTCCGTTTGATCCTCCAAAACCAGTCTTGAAGTAGCCTGACGAAAATCACCTCTTTCTCTCCTTTCTCTCTCTTTTGTCTCTCTCTCTCTTGTTGTTGAGATAGATCTTTGTAGCTAGACTCTCTGTTCTGTTCAGGCTGTTGAACAGGGAGGACGTGGTTGTACTCATACCATTTATATAGTGGATTTTTGAGTGGACTACGGTCCCGTGGTTTTTCCTTCTCACATCGAGGAGGTTTTCCACGTAAAAATTGTACCGTCTCATTACGTTATCGCTTATACTCATTCTGCAATTGTCGAAGTATTCTCCTCAAAGGTTCACACAAGGTCAGGGGAACACAACCATAATATTCCGCTGCGTCGTGGGTGACTTTCCCCAACAGAGTGGTATCAGAGCTTCTGGTTTTTGAGCTTTGGTTTTGATAACTTGGGTTATTATTTGCTTGTGTGAAAGATGGAAAATATGGGCAGGATGATAAGCTTGAATGGTGCTAACTATCATCTGTGGAAGGGCAAGATGGAGGATTTGCTCTTTGTTAAAGAATTCCACGTTCCAGTCTTCGAGGAGAAGAAACCTGAAAAGAAGACGGATGAAGAGTGGAAGTTGCTGCATCGCCAAGTGTGTGGGTTGATAAGGCAGTGGGTAGATGATAATGTCTTGCATCATATTGAGACTGAGATTGATGCTCGTTCTTTGTGGTTGAAGCTGGAGCAGTTGTATGCTAGGAAGACCGGAAATAACAAGATGTACATGATCAAGAAATTGATTGAGCTGAGGTATCAGGAGGGGACTCCAATGACGGATCACTTAAATGTGTTTCAGGGATTGCTCAACAAGTTATCTGACATGGGAATCAAGTTTGATGATGAGATTCACGGTCTGTGGCTTCTTGGTACTTTACCGGATTCTTGGGAGGTTTTCAGGATGTCTCTTTGTAACTCCGCGTCGGAAGGTGTTATTTCGATGGATTCAGTGAAGAACAGTGTTCTTAATGAGGAAACAAGAAGACAGTCGAATGCTAGTACTTCGCGTTCAAATGTCTTTGTGACTGAGTCAAGGGGGAGAAGTTCACATAGAGATACCAAGAGAGATAAGAACAGGAGCAGGAGCAAGTCTAATAGATTTGCAAATATGGAGTGTTATTTCTGTCATAAGAAAGGGCACATGAAGAAGGACTGCTGGAAGTTGAAAAACAAACAGCAAGGAAATCAAGAAGAAAAAGTGGATCGGGTGACCATCACCGAAGATCAGTTTCTCATTCTTCTTGAGGGTGATGCCATTAATGTCGCATGCCAAGACACCAGTTGGGTGATTGATAGTGGAGCTACTACTCATGCTACATCACATCGGGATTTGTTTTCTACCTATACTCCGGGTAATTATGGTTCCGTGAAGATGGGGAATGATGGTTTGGCTCAGGTTGTTGGCATTGGTGATGTTTACTTGGAGACTAGTCTTGGTACTAGGCTGGTGCTTAAGGATGTTAAGCATGTCCCAGATATTCGGATGAATCTGATATCAACGGGAAGACTTGATGATGAGGGTTATTTCAGTTTGCACGGTGGTGGTAAATGGAAGCTCTCTCGTGGTTCTTTGACTGTGGCACGAGGTGAGAAGTCTTCATCTTTCTATTGGATGCAGGCTAAAGTCTCCAAAGATGTTGTTAATGCGGTGGAGAATGATAATGCCATGGAGTTATGGCATAAGAGACTCGGTCACATAAGTGAGAAGGGAATGGCTGTGTTGTCCAAGAATGAGGTGATTCCAGGAATCTCTGGTTTGCACCTGCAGAAGTGTTCGCATTGTTTGGCGGGAAAACAACACAGAGTATCTTTCAAGTCTTCTGCGCCTTCTAGGAAACCCGAGGTACTGGATTTGGTGTATTCAGATGTGTGTGGTCCAATGAAGACAAGATCTCTTGGCGGCGCATCATATTTTGTGACTTTCATTGATGATCATTCAAGAAAGTTGTGGGTATTTCCTATGAGGACGAAGGATCAGGTGCTGGGATATTTCAAGCATTTTGTGGCATTGGTTGAGAGACAAACGGGGAAGAAGCTGAAGTGTATCCGTAGTGATAATGGTGGAGAGTATTCTGGACCATTTGATGCTTATTGCAAAGAGCATGGAATAAGACATCAGTTCACGCCGCCAAAGACTCCACAATTAAATGGGTTGGCTGAAAGGATGAACAGAACAATTGTTGAGAGGATGAGATGTTTGATTTCACAGTCAGGCTTATCGATGACTTTCTGGGGAGAAGCTTTGAGCACGGTGGTTCATGTGCTGAATTTGTCATCGAGTGCTCCATTGGATAATGATATTCCAGAGAGGATTTGGACCGGTAAAGATGTTTCTTATGGTCATTTGAGGGTCTTTGGGTGTAAGGCATTTGTTCATATTCCCAAGGATGAGAGATCGAAGCTTGAGATGAAGTCAAGACAGTGTGTGTTCATTGGTTATGGTCAGGATGAGTTCGGGTACAGATTTTATGACCCCGTTGAGAAGAAGCTCGTAAGGAGCAGAGATGTTGTGTTCATGGAAGATCAAACGATTAAGGACATTGACAAGTCCAACATTCCAACTCAGGTTTATGAAGGTTTGATCGATACAGAGGCTACTCCTTCTACATCGGTCCACGGTGAGGTTGAGGTTGAGGTTCAGGATGATACACCCAGTGCAGAAGCTCCCACACATGAAGATGGCAGTGGTGATCATGGTGACGATCATGGTGAGACACCAGATGCTGAGAACCAACCTACTGTTGTTAGAAGATCCGAGAGAGGTCTTAAACCGTCGACAAGGTATGATCCTAGTGAGTATGTGATGCTTACTGATGGGGGAGAGCCTGAAAGCTATGATGAAGTTTTGGAGGATGAACACAAGGATATGTGGTTTGGCGCCATGGATGAGGAGATGGATTCTTTTGAGGAGAATCATACATTTGAGTTGGTGGAGTTGCCTAAAGGCAAGAAGACTTTGCTTAATAAATGGGTGTATAGAATTAAGCATGAACATACCGGTTTGCCACCTCGATACAAGGCTAGATTGGTTGTGAAAGGATACAGCCAAAAGAAGGGGATTGATTATGATGAAATATTTTCTCCTGTTGTGAAGATGTCATCCATTCGGGTTGTGCTTGGATTGGCAGCAAGTCTTGATCTAGAGGTTGAGCAAATGGATGTGAAGACTGCTTTCCTTCATGGTGATTTGGAGGAAGAGATCTACATGGAACAACCGGAAGGCTATGTGAAAAAGGGCAAGGAAAATTTGGTTTGCCGCTTGAAGAAAAGCCTTTATGGATTGAAGCAAGCACCGAGGCAGTGGTACATGAAGTTCAAGTCTGTTATGGGGGAGCATGGTTATGCAGAGACTGATTCAGACCATTGTGTATTTGTGAAGGTGTTTGGAGATGATGATTTTATCATCTTGTTGTTATATGTCGATGATATGTTGATTGTGGGCAGGAACATGGACAGAATTAAGGAGCTAAAAGAGCAACTAAGCATGTCCTTTGCCATGAAAGATATGGGTCCAGCGAAACAGATTCTTGGTATGAGAATTGTTCGAGATAGAGGTGAGAAGCTGATTCACTTGTCTCAGGAAAAGTACATTGAAAAAGTACTTAAAAGGTTTCACATGGACAAGTCTAAAGTGTTGAGTACTCCTCTTGCTCCACACTTAAGACTGAGCAGTCAACAAAGTCCGAAGACATATGCGGAGAAGGAAGATATGGCGAGAGTTCCATATGCTTCTGCAGTGGGTAGTTTGATGTATGCCATGGTCTGTACAAGACCGGATTTAGCCTGCGCCGTTGGAGTTGTCAGCAGGTTTCTCTCAAATCCAGGAAGAGAACATTGGAATGCTGTGAAGTGGATTTTGAGATATCTCCGAGGGACTTCTGACTTGAAGATTACATTTGGAGGTAAGAAGCCATTGCTTGTCAGTTACACTGATTCTGACATGTCAGGAGATGCTGATTCTAGTAAGTCTACTTCGGGTTACTTGGTAACGTTTGCGGGTGGAGCTGTGGCATGGCAGTCAAGGTTGCAAAAGTGTGTTGCACTATCTACCACTGAGGCAGAGTTAATTGCTGCAACTGAAGCTTGTAAAGAGTTGTTGTGGATGAAGAACTTCTGTGAAGAGATCGGTTTCAAGCAAGAAAAGTATGTGTTGCTTTGTGATAGTCAAAGTGCCATTTGCCTCGGGAAGAATTCTACATTTCATTCGAAGTCGAAACACATTCATAGGTGTTAGAATTGATGATTTATGAAGAGAAAGAGTATGAACACTCAAGAACACTCAAGAACACTCAAGAACAAATAAGAATAAGAAGGAGAGAAACTTATTTCCTTATCCAAAATGTGTTACAAACAAGGTTAATTTATAGACATTGAAATGTATAAGCAACAAGAGAGAAAAAAAATAAACAAAGGTAAGTGGAGTTGAGTGGCAAGGTGAGTGGAGTTGAGTGGAAACTTAGTGCTTGATAGTGCTTGCCTAACTTCTCCACTTGCATTTGAGTGCTTGATAGTGCTTGCCTAACTTCTCATATTTTCTTCATGTCAACACTCCCCCTCAAGCTTGACAGTAGTGAGTGTCAAGCTTGGAAAGCCATGAAGTATTCCCTCATTAAAACCTTTACTTGGAAAAAACCACTTGGGATAAAAACCAAACAAAGGAAAAAGAGTAGAACACTCCACGGTGAGGGGATCATTGACATGGAAGATTTATGAGTCCTAGTCTCGGAAGAATGGACTCACAAACTTTGCTGCTGGCCGCTTTGGTGAAGATGTCAGCCAGCTGATCCTCACTTCTTGTGTAGCATGGGAGGATTATTTGTTGCTCTACTGCCTGTCTCACCTTGTGGCAGTCCACTTCTATATGTTTTGTCCTCTCATGGAAGACTGAGTTGGAAGCAATGTGTATTGCGGCTTGGTTGTCACAATGCATGGTTATGGGAGTGGTGATCTCAATCCCCAAGTCGCCTAGAAGCCCCTTTATCCAGATAAGCTCACTGGTTAGCTTCCTCATTGATCTGTATTCTGCTTCAGCACTCGAGCAAGACACTACCTTCTGCTTCTTGCTTTTCCATGTAACCAAGTTACCTCCAATGAAAGTACACAATAGCCAGTAGTTGATCTTCTGTCAACTCTGTCTCCAGCCCAATCTGCATCACAATATCCTATAACCTCCGTGTTTTTGTTGCAAGCCATCCATACACCTTGACCCGGAGCTTCTCTTAAGTATCTTAGGATCCTCTCCACCATCTTCCAGTGATGAACCTTGGGATTTTGCATGTGCTGGCTTACTTGATTAACTGCAAAGCACACATCTGGCCGGGTGATAGTTAGATATATCAGCTTTCCAACCATCCTTCTATACTTCTTAACATCATCAAATGGAGTATCTTCATACTCCCCCTCTCGCAGTACCTTGTAGCCTTCTTCAAGTGGTGTCTTGGCTTGTCTTCCTCCAAGATTTCCTGCCTCTTTTAGAATATCCAGAGTATACTTTCTTTGAGACATGAACAATCCCTCTTTTGATCTGCACATCTCAATGCCGAGGAAATACTTTAGTTCTCCTAGATCTTTGATGTCAAATGCAGCCTTGAGGAATGTCTTCGTTGAACTGATCCCCTCCTTGTCACTACCAGTGATGATGATGTCATCCACATAGACTAGAATTACCACAATCCCTTGCTTGCTGGTGAAAGTGAAGAGTGTGTGATCCGCTTGAGACTTCACAAATCCTCTTCCATTCAATGTAGTGCTTAGTTTGTGGTACCAAGCTCTTGGTGATTGCTTCAAGCCATAGATCGCCTTTCTGAGTCTGAGGACATTTCCTAGCTTTACCATCTCTTCCATTCCCGGAGGTGGTCTCATGTACACTTCATCTTCTAGTTCACCTTGTAGAAAAGCATTCTTTACATCCATTTGCCAAAGATCCCACTCTAGGTTCACTGCCAATGAGATGAGTATCCGGATTGTATGAAGCTTCGCCACTGGTGCAAACGTGTCTAGATAATCTTCTCCATACACTTGTGTGTATCCTCTTGCTACCAGTCTGGTTTTCTTCCTTTCTGGCTTTCCATTTGCAAGATACTTGATGGTATGCAAGAGTCTGCTGGTCACGGCTTTCTTTCCTCTTGGAAGCTCAGTCTCATACCAGGTGTTGTTCTTGATCATGGCATTGATCTCTTCTTCAACAGACTCTCTCCATTCTTTGTCTTGCATTGCCTCTTCATAGGTGTTTGGGATGTACTCTTGATCCAATTCTCCAATGAAGACTTGATGTTCTTCTGGATATTGAGCAAGCGAGCATACTGCACTCACTGGATGTGCCACAGCTTTAGCATTAAAGTAGACTTTCGGTTGCCTGATTCGTGTGCTCCTTCGCAAAGGCTGTATCTGATCAGGTGCTGCCTCATTTGTTTCTTCTGGAACTTGATCTTGAGTCTCAGGAACTGATTCTGATTTGGTCTCATCCTGATCATGAGCTTTTTGTTTATTCCCCCTTTCAGGGTCAGGATGGGCAATTTTTTCATTTTCATTAATCACATCTTCTTCAACTACAGCTTCTGGAACAGGTGCAGTAGCTTCAGGGATATTCCTTCTTGTTTCTTGAGTTGCTGGAGACATGCCAATGCCGAAGTTCTCCAAAATGATTCTGAGGTTTGTGGCTCTTTCTGATTGCGGTAAGTCCCTCAGATCATCCCAATTCTTCACCTCATAATATCCCTTTGTTTCCACAAACTTCACATCCCTTGATATTAAAACTTTTCTGGCTACTGGATCATAGCACTTATACCCCTTTTGTGTTGGAGAGTAGCCAATGAACATCGCTTTTGTGCTCCTGGCATTCAGTTTGTTTCTCTGCTCCCCTGGTATCAGCACAAAGCAGAGACATCCAAACACCCGTAAGTGGTCCAAAGCTGGCTTAGTCTGGTTAAGGACTTCAAACGGTGATAGATCTTTAAGGACTTGAGTTGGAGTCCTATTGATCAGATAAGTAGCAGTCACCACCGCATCACTCCAAAATCTCTTTGGAACATTGGTGTGGAACATCATTGATCTGGCTACCTCCATCAGGTGTCTGTTCTTCCTTTCAGCAACTCCGTTTTGTTGAGGAGTATATGGACAGCTTGTTTGATGAATAATTCCATGTTGAGCCAGGTACTGTTTGAATGCATGACTTGTGTATTCTCCACCATTGTCTGATCTGAGGATCTTCAGCTTGGCATTGAAGTGGTTGGAGACATGAGCTTGGAAATTCTTGAAGGCGTCTAACACCCTATCCTTGGACTGAATCAGTGTCAACCAAGTGTATTTGGATTTTTCATCAATGAAGGTGACAAAGTATTTGTGATTCTCCCTTGACACACATGGAGCCGTCCATACATCAGAGTGAACCAAGTCAAAGCAACTCTCATAGGTGGTGCCAGACCGTGGAAAGACTGTCCTACAATGCTTCCCCAATATGCAGGCTTCACACTCTTCATTCTTAGACACCACTCCAGGGAATATCAGGTTTAGAGCTCTTTTATGGGGATGTCCCAATCTGGCATGCCATATTGTGTTCTCAGCGCCATTAACGGTGCTAGCCAGGCAGTGAGACATAGATGATTCTGGCACCATATTCCTCTCAAGATGATACATCTGCTGATGGTTGTGCCCTTTTCCAATGACTTTTCCTGTCTTCAGGTCTTGAAACTCAACTTCATCTGGTCTGAACACAACTTGGCAGCCCAAATCAATCGTAGCCCTTCTTACTGATAACAAGTTAGATGAAAATCCAGGCATATACAAGGCAGTAGATTCCTTATCAAACACTTTAAGGTTCCCTATCCCTTCTATCTTCACCTTATCACCATTTGCTATGACTACATTCCCTACGGCAGGCTGGATATTACTAATCAAGTTCCTATCACAAATCATGTGATGGCTTGCTCCTGAATCTATTATGATAGGTTTAGAGTCAAGAGAATGTGTACCAGCCTTCTTGGAAGCAATGAGAGCCAAGACAGTGCTCCAGATAAAGGAATTGGCGTCTTTTCTGGTCACAAAATCATCAGATGAGGTCGTACCAACTTGATTTCTCCACATGTCTTCAGTTGAATCACCCATGTGAGCAGAATACATGGTTCTCCCTTGAATTGCTTGCTGCTCCTTGGGTTTACATTTATCCGGCTGGCCTTTGAGAGGATCACCATCATCTAGGCATGAAATCTTTCTTCCAGTAAAGAAATTCTTTATCAGTGTGTTGAATGATGAGTCTAGGTGTAGGAGAAAGCTGAGGAACCGGTCGTTCTCATAGATGGTTTGGAGACTCTCCCATAAACACCCATAAGCGGTTTGAAGACTCTCCCATAGTCTCTTGGCGGTTTTGATGTGAGAATTGATCTTCAGGATTGGTTTTGACAAGGAGTTACAGATGAGAGCCAGAGCTTGTTGGTCTTCTTGAACCCATTGGTTGTGGTTGTTCACGTATCTATCTTCTTCAGCCATCCTCTTTGAAGTTCCAGCCTTCATGATATGGCTGTCCCAAAGTCCATGACATCCCAAGGTGATTCTGGCCACTCTTGACCATGAGAGATAATTAGGACCCTCAAGGGTCACGGAAATTATGTTTTCCTTCTCCATTTTTATGATTTGCGGAATGAGAATAACATAAAAGCTTTGCTGAATAAAAGAGAAGGATAGAGAAGGTTTGCGGAATGAAGTAGGAGCTTAAAGCTCTGATACCATGTTAGAATTGATGATTTATGAAGAGAAAGAGTATGAACACTCAAGAACACTCAAGAACAAATAAGAATAAGAAGGAGAGAAACTTATTTCCTTATCCAAAATGTGTTACAAACAAGGTTAATTTATAGACATTGAAATGTATAAGCAACAAGAGAGAAAAAAAAATAAACAAAGGTAAGTGGAGTTGAGTGGCAAGGTGAGTGGAGTTGAGTGGAAACTTAGTGCTTGATAGTGCTTGCCTAACTTCTCCACTTGCATTTGAGTGCTTGATAGTGCTTGCCTAACTTCTCATATTTTCTTCATGTCAACAATAGGAGGTATCATTGGATACGTGATGTGGTTGCTTCTAAGGAAGTGGAACTTGAAAAAGTTCATACGGATGATAATGGAGCTGATATGATGACGAAGTCATTGCCGAGGGGGAAGCTTGAGGTATGCCGAGAGATAGCCGGAATGGCTGTTTCTTCCATCTAGTCGGAGGGGGAGTTTGTTGGGTCCCTCCTAGATGGAGAGAACCAAGTGGGTTGAGACACAATTATTCTCACCCTTATTATTAGGCTGCCCCATCCTTTCTTTGCACTGTAGACACAATAATAGAGTTGAAGAGAGAGAGACAAAAGAGAGAGAAAGGAGAGAAAGAGGTGATTTTCGTCAGGCTACTTCAAGACTGGTTTTGGAGGATCAAACGGAACTTGATCGAGCTGATATTTTCTGGGAAGCTTCTTCAGTCAGTGGGTTAAAGTTTCACCGAAGGGATTTGGATTCCAACGGTTGGATCTTCTGTTGTCTGGGTTTTAGTGAAGCTGGTCGTCACAGCTCTTCAGCTGGGCAGTCTTGGGTGTTTGGTAAATCCGACGGTGAGATCTTCTCTGATTGAGCTGAAATTTGGCAGGATTGTTGTTGACTTGTTTATCTTGGATTTGTACGGTGGGATTAGTCTCTGGTTGCCGGAATCCTTGTGAGCTGAGGTCGTTTGGTTGCTGCCGGTTTTGAAGCTTTGCGTTGCTCTCTTGTTGTTGTGCTCTCTTGTTGTTGAGATAGCTCTTTGTAGCTAGACTCTCTGTTCTGTTCAGGCTGTTGAACAGGGAGGACGTGGTTGTACTCATACCATTTATATAGTGGATTTTTGAGTGGACTACGGTCCCGTGGTTTTTCCTTCTCACATCGAGGAGGTTTTCCACGTAAAAATTGTACCGTCTCATTACGTTATCGCTTATACTCATTCTGCAATTGTCGAAGTATTCTCCTCAAAGGTTCACACAAGGTCAGGGGAACACAACCATAATATTCCGCTGCGTCGTGGGTGACTTTCCCCAACAAATTGAAAGTATCATTTTTTTGTCAACGCCCATATAATGATATCAAGTGGTGGTCAAGGTTGATTTGCTTCGAAGAGACGTTCAGTATCGCAGGGTCTAATGTACATGATAAAAAATATATTAATGTTTTCCGACTCTATGACAAAAGAATCTGCATGCATGTTCCTCAATTTGAGGATATGAAAAATGCTGAAATCCAAAATTGTCACGTAAAAACCACCAAATCAGACCAATTTATCTTTATATGAATTGTGGTTAAAACATCAAAATGAAACGGAGTGAATATGACCTAAGTCTTTTTTATATTAAGGTTTGCGTATATATTAATGAATATGCTCATTCCCTGTAATCTTAGTACCTGTATTGAAATGTAAAATAGCTAAGCCATTGCTCGATACTTGATAAACCTTGATAAATAATAATAGAAGATATAGTTTACTAATGTGGGTGTTTGGTCTTGTGGTATGATTCTCATTTTTTTTTTACAAAAGAAAAAAAAGATATAGTTTACTAAAACCTAATCTTTCTTTATGTGTTTCTCCCGACGGTAGACTATTTCAATTATAAATTTCTCGTTGAACATGACAAAGAAAATTGTTAGATATATAGCACATATAATATAACCTATTTTTTTTTATCTTATTTTGTCTCTAAGAGCCATATGTATAGAATATTCATTTTTTCAGTTAGATTTTCATGTTGAACACGAAAAATAAAAGGCTATTGAATAATTTCGTAGTATTCTTTTATCTTTTCTTTTCTCCTAACATGTAACTGTTTTAGAACTTTTTTAATTAATAATTTCGCGTTGAACATTACAAATGATTTTTTTTATATGTAGCTTGTCTATTATCCTCTTTGCTCTCTTATTCTTACGTAGACTATTTTAATTTTTGTTGATTAAATTTTTTGTTTTGAACATGACAAATAAAATTGCTAGATGTATAGTCAGTCTACTATAACTTAGTCATTTTTATCATTCTCTTAACCGTAGACCTTTTTTTTTAATTTTATAAATTGAAAATTTGTTCAAGCGATCATATTTTTTTTGTTTGACAAATTTTTATTACGAACATGTCAAACAATAATATTGTTAGATGTCAAACAATATTTTCAATTTGTCATCCTTCTCTCTACAGTAGTCGATTTTAACTTTTATCAATTGAAAATATTAATTTCAAAGCAATCATATATTTTTGTTGACAACAAATTGTTGAACTAAAACTATTCATAAATCATCACTTTAAGGTACATTATTTTGATTTCTATACTTGGAATATAAGATGAAAACATTAAAAATTTTCTTTAATCAGTTTAATTTTTTAAAAGGGAAATTCTCTCAAATAGTTCTTTTTAAGTTTTTGTCACTAAAATAATTCTTAAGAAAAATGACCAAAATATATTTGAAATTTTTTTTTTTTTTTTTTAAATTTTAAACTTCACCTCCGAAATCTCACCCATAACTCTAAATCCTAAGTCTTGATTAGCTAATCATACGAGTATAAGTATATATTTACACCTTTTAATAAAATCTATTTTGGTTGTTTTCAATTTGAAGATTATTTTGTGACAAAAACTTTTTAGAGCTAGGTATTCCTTTTTTTAAACGCATTGAGAAAGAAAACTGACTAAACCGTTGGCATAGTTGTTGTTTCACAAATTTTCGAGCAATCTAGAGACTATGCGAGTTATGCCAGATTAGTAGTTCTAATCCGTATAATAGGGAAAGGTAAATTTATTCCATTAAACATATTGATTCTATAACTATAAAAGTATATTAAAAATTTGTGTCTTTTTGCTAAATAATTTATGTTTTCTTTCAAAACCCATCAGCATCATATCGATATGGTGTAATCACTGTTTATACTAGGATGATCGTCTGCAGCCCTCTCCAAAGCTAGCATGATATTTTTTTGCTAAAGCGAAAATTAATGGAATTCAATTAAATAAACGGTTAATGTCCAAAAACTTAGTTATATATATGAAGTAGCAATACAGTTTCATGTTGAACATGACAAATGAACTTATTATAATATAGTATATATTGTAAGCTCGTATTTTATCTTTCTTCTCTTTTTGGTCATCTTTTGATTATATTAGATCATCATGCATGATTCCACATGAGTTACAAAGTTACCACTACACCAATATAGTAACACCTAAACCAAACGGAACACAGTCCCAAAATGTAAACCCCACTAACAACTTACCAAAATACATACAGTTCTATCTCATCATCATCAAAAGCCGAAAGGAGGAGACACAATCTAAGTACCAAATAAACTAAGGGATAATTCTTCTTACCTTCTCAAGAATACTCTGATCTGCCATAACCATCAACAAATAATGAAACTTGGAATAATGAGAGAGGTCACTAAACCCGTATTCTGGATATGGAACATTTGAGAATGCCCATATTTGTCTAGCAATACAACATCAAACGATAATGTGATTAATTGATTCTCCAAAAAATCCACATGATTGACTACATGGACCCATCTTGACTCCTCTATTCACTAGTATAGGAAATGATGTTTGCAGCAGTGGCTTGAGTCTTCCAACAATTATCTTTGAGATAATTTTATAGAGAACCGAGCACAAACTTATGGGTCTTAGATCAAATATCTGAACATGGTCATTAATCTTCGGGATCAAGCATATATGAGTGTCGTTCCATTCTTGAGGAAACACACCAGTTGGAAGAATTTCATAACCTCACCTGTTACTTAATCCTCACTGTTTCCAATAACATTGAAAGAATATCTCTGTCATGCCATCAAGCCTTGGTGCAATGGAAGGTTTTATGAGAAAGACAACATCCCTCACTTCTTTATTGTATACTTCCATCGTCAAAATTTCATTCATTGAGGCATAGACTCTAGGGACGAAGCCTGTAAAGAATTTCTCAAAGTTCTCATGATTGGATGATTTGAAAATCTTAGTGAAATAGCTTGATGCAACTTCACCCTTCGCGGCTTCGAAAAATTGGACTAATCCATGCTCATCCATTAACTTGATCATACAATTTCTAGCTCTATTGGCTTTAACTAAAGCATGGTAGTATTTGGTATTTAGATCACCTTTGATAGCCCATTTATCTTTGCTCTTTTGCCTCCAATAGACCTCCTCCTCCTTGTAAGCTTTAACTAATTCAGACTGCAAGAATTGAATTCTTATTCCTTAAAGCAAGGATGCGGTTTGCTCCATCTCTAAAGCACATTCATTCTGCTTGATCTTATCTCTAGAGTTTAGATTCTCCCTTCTCTTTCACTTACTTAAAGTCTTTCTACATCTTTTGAGTTTATTAGAAACTGAAATACCAAAGAAAGCATGATTGGAAGTCAAGCTTTTCTTAATTGTCTCTTTGACCACCGGGTTGCTTAAGAACCTAGAGTCAAACATGAAGCTTCCTCTATACAATTTATAGGCTGGTACAAGCATAACAAGAATTGTTCTACGGTCTGGCCCTCTATTGTCCAAAAATACTTGACTGGAGGCTGGAAAATTTTGAAAACATTTCTTGTTTCCAAACATCTGTCCAACTTGCTTTGAATCCAAAGAGAGCTTATCATACCACCCCAAGTGAAGACTTACCAGAAGATTGAAGTTCAACGAATCACCAACACTCAGCATCGCATGAAACGGAACAAAGGAGGCCTCACTTCTTCTTAGTCCTCTTATTTTCTCACCATTATGTCTGATATTGTTGAAATCTCCTAGCAAACACCATGGATCTTTTTTTGTGATCCCCAATACGTGGTAGTCTTTCCCATAGTTTTGATCTTTCTTTTCTCACAAGTCCTCCACATAAAAACATAGAAGCCATCTTTACTAAATTGGACACCGAAGTCAACTAGATAAGCTTATCCACAAACTTAAACAAAATAGTTACAGAAGCTTTCTAGAACAAGGCTACACCTATGTTGTACCCGGTAGTATTAGCCTAGCCATTCCTGCAAATCCACCAAAATATTTGTACTGATCTTAGTCTCTATCAAAAACAAAATCTCCGAAAAATGATCCTTCATCAATTCCCATAATCTAGGAATCACCCAGTATTGTGCACGGCCCAAACCTTAGAAATTTCAGCATAACATCGCCATTAAGATATTGAAGGGTCCCTCATTTTGGACCACCAATGATTTTTTTTTTAATCTTTTAGAGCTTTTGGATGACTCCACATCATCTTCCGCCTTTCTCTTGGTCACTTGTAACACACCTTCACCAATCTTCTTCCCATTTTGCATCATCATCCCTGGCCAAACATTTTCCATTAGCTTTTCTCTTATAAGTACCATGTCGTCTCCTACTACTCCAAAGAGAAGAACCGATTCACAAATAATCGGCTCTAAGACAGTTGTCTTAGATGTTGCATACGATAAAGATGTAGCACCAGGATTCTTCTTCATCAAACTCTTTAGAGGACACTGAGACTGCTCGTGTGTTAACCATCGACATGAATAACATTTTTTTAGTTCTCTCATGACTATACAAGATGTTAACATTTCACCACCCAGTTGGGTAACCTTCTATGCTTTTCTCAGCGGTTTAGAAACGCCGAACCTCACCTTAACCCTATCATAATCCTTTACTTGAGCCTTCTCAGGATCAAAAGAAACCTCAATAACTTGTCCAGCAAACTCCCCCAAAGTGGTAAGAGCTTTTGTTGGGTAATGGATCACTGGTAAGTTTCTCATATGCTCCCACACAATGATATATTGCACGTAAGCATCTATCGGTTTCTCCACACACTGATCCTAAACAATCAACCTTAAGTAAAAAGTCTGTACACCTCGATTCAGAGGGTCAAGCAAATCATGTTTATGCTCGAAGATGAACTGGAATATATCCTTAAATAGAGCCATTCCTTTCACCATGTCATACAACTTACACTTCATAAAAATAAAAAAGCGAATACTCTATTAGCGGATAAGTCTTTACTTCGGTAAGCATCATTAAATTCATTTCTCATGTTTTACTGTCTTCAGTAAATGATGCATATTTATTCTTACGTAATAATTAGTTATCTTGAAATTATGTCTACTGAATTTTTTTTCTTAGGATATTTCAGATTTGTATCCTGCGTTTACGTTATAAATAAAAAAATTAATTTTGTTGAAAAGATGCATAGTCTACTATAGCCTTGTGTTTCTTTATCCCAATCTTAACCGTAGACTATTTTTATTTTTAATCAACTGAACATTTTATTATAAGATATCATATATATTATTATTTTTTGACATCAGTTATAGATTAACTGAAATACTTCCGAAATTATCTAACACTTTAAGGTAAACTATTCGGAGTCATATACTTGAAATATAAGATAAAGAACAGAATTTATCCATCAACATAATATCGACGTATATATGGTGTAATCACTGTTTATACTAAGATGTCACATATCCTATATAACATGTAAATATATACATAACTTTTTATATAGTGTTCGTTTTGTGGTGTCACACTCATATCGTCAGAAGAGGGTTTAGGCTTTTGACAGACTAAACTAGATAATATTAATTGTTCAATATTTTTTTTTATCATGAAGGGGCAATTAGCCGATAACAAAAATGATATTCAATGCTACCTTGTCTATTCCCAAAACCCTTATAAATAGGCAACCAAGCTATCCTCTATTTTATCACATTACAAAACACACACAAGAAACAAACACACAAAGCATTTTGCTAAAGACCCCTCTCGACCAAAATGGCTGATGTGGTGAAAGCTTCATACTATTACATGGATCTGGAAACCAATTTTGATGCCAAAACCCTGGAGTCAAGTCCCTTGACTCACCTTTTCGTGGCCTTTGCTCAAATCAACCCTCGCACCTACGAAGTCGATGTATCCACCATAAACCTAGCCCAAGTGAAGAGCATCACTGAAACCGACCAAGTGAAAAGAAAGCGCTTGCAAGTCCTCTTGTCGATAGGCGGTAAAAACGCAAGAAAATCCGTGTTTGATTCCATGACAAACAAAAAGGAGAACCGGAGAGCCTTCATTGATTCTTCCATCAGCGTCGCTAGAGAGTACGATCTCCAGGGGCTAGATCTTGCTTGGGAATATCCGAGCAATAAAGTGGAGAAGGACAACTTCGAGAAACTTATTAAGGAATGGCGTGTAGTGGTTCAGGATGAGTCGTACGATAGCAATAAAATTCCTTTGCTGTTAACCGCTGCGGTTTACTACACCCCAGAGGACAGCTCCGTGCAGTACCCGATTCAGGCCATTGCTGCTAATTTGGATTTTGTTAACATAATGGCCTATGACTTTTATGGATTTGATTGGTCCCTAGTGACCGGACCACCTTCTGCTCTGTATGATCCTTCAAACCCTGAAGGTTTTAAACCCTTGACATAACAGAATATGTTTTTTTTTTCTCATTCAGAAACAAAATTATGGAATAGAATAATACAAAGCATTTGTTGTGAATTTAACTAAAGGAATTAATAACAATCAAATATAATATAGGTATTTGCGGTGACTCCGGGTTAAGTAAGTGGCTTGAGGCTAAACTTCCGGCAGATCGGGCAGTCTTCGGGTTCTCATACTGTGGTCGGGCCTGGACTCTCAAAGACCCTAAGGATCATGGCTATGGTGCACCCACCGATGGACCAGCGATAACACGAGACGGTTCTGTGACCTACGATGTCATAAAGGACTTTATTGGGCGTAGCACAGCAGCGACATGTTATGATCCGGAGGTGGTCGGGTGCTATTGCTACGCCGGAACCACGTGGATCGGGTATGATGGTAATCAGAGTATTGTGACCAAAGTCAAGTATGCTAAGCAAAATGGTCTGCGCGGTTACTTCTCGTGGAATATTGAAGCTGACTGTGACGGTGGTCTCACTCGTGCAGGTTCGTCTTTTATTCTAGTTTTTTTAATATTCTCTTATTTGAATTTTTGTTACCATGTGTAAAGATTGGTCCTGATATTTTACATTTCATCCATCTCTCTTCAGGGTCTACTCTCTCATTAATATTTATATATTTTTTCTTATATGAATAACAATGAGTTTTATTTACTTTGGTGTTTTTACAGCATCGCTTGCATGGGACACGACAGACACAACCACCGGAAAATAAACAATCCAACACGATCAGTTTCCAACAACGACAAGTGAAGCATAAAGAAGTTCTCTTTATCTTATTGTAACAAAAATAAAGACGTTTGCTTATGTTTGTGTGTTTTATCTTTTTCCCTTGTTTTGTCAAGGACATTTGCTTTTTTTTTCTTGTAACAAAAAATAAAAATAAAACTGTGTGCTTATATATTCTTGTAAAGCATATATAAAGCCGTTTTCTTATATTATAGTAGCACATATAATTTGCAAATATTAATTACATTATTAAACAAAAAGTGTCCCTCAAGAGAACAGAAAAGTATCTACAAACTAAGCACATCTTGAAACACCAAGCAAACACCCAACAGGAGTTTTCAACTACGACAACAAGTGAAGAATAAAACATGTTTGATTTAATTATCTTAGTGTAAGAAAAATAAAGACGTTTGCTTATTTCTTGTAACAAAAAAAAAACTGCCTGCTTATATTCTTGCAAAGCAAAAATAAAGACGTTTGCGTATTTTATAATAGCACATAAGATTTGCAAATTTTACTTTATTATTAAGCGCATTAGAATGAGACACTTGTTCATGCAGAGATAATACTGAGAATGGTAATCACTTTAGAATACAGCCAGAGTTTAATTTAATGATTTGTAACAACTGCAGCTAATGTGGTATAAATCAAGTTCAAGTTTAGAAATTGGCGCAGATGAAAATGGCAATCGCTTTTTTATTAAAAAAATTACTTCTACAAAAAGGGTTTAAGGTTTGAGAAATTATGAGATTTATCAATATTAATAAAGTTAATAACATTTTTTTTGATAATGTCACCGGATTAAAATTTTATCTAAGAACTTAACATA
>CAJHQP010002584.1:0-83023 GCA_905132765.1 Moricandia arvensis
TTCAATCACCACATGACATGTCCATGTGCTCTGGGCTCACTCACACGAGATCACGAATCACTTCCCGATAGGTCACTCATCCTTTCACTACTCCAGCATAAGAACGCTTAACTCTGGAGTTCTAAATGGATATGTGACAGAAAAGCTAAGCACATTTGGTGACATAGATAGCCAAATAAATTTTCTGAAGCCTTTCCACATATATCAAAAATCGGGATGTTACAATTGACCCCCATTCATAGAGCGCAACATCCTCGTTGCGCACCACAACATCCTCGTTGCGCACCACAACAGGTCTCAAGACGTCTCTCAGGTCAGAGCCGAGATAGCTAACCAACTCTGATACCACTTGTAACACCCCGATCGCCCATGACTAATGGCCCACCCGCGCCTGCTGTCTCGACCCGTGGGCCCCATTTTGTTCTAATGGTTGGTGCGTAAATTTTGCAAGGATCGAAATCATTTGTTTACTGACCTTGTAATCACCACATGACATTTCCCCGTGCTTTGGCCTCACTCACATGATATCTCGAATGACTTCCCGATATGTCACCCATCCTTTCACTACTCTAGGATAAGCACGCTTAACGGAGTTCTAAACGGATGTGTGACGGAAAAGGTAAGCGCACTTGGTGACATAGGTAGCCAAATCAATTCTCTTAAGCATTTCCACATATACCAGAAATCGGGATGTTACAATTAACTCCCATTCACACAGATCTGGGTCAGCAGCTTCCTGTTCAGCAGGTTCCAGGGGTTTTTTAGGTCCCACGACCGTCACCCCATTTTTCAGTGCAGGTTCCCGAGGGTAATGAGACGCTCCTCAGAGTAATGGGATAGTTGAATCATGTGGATTTGGAGAATTTTGGGGGAACCACAAACCCCACGGTTGCTCATGATTGGAGGCCTAGGTTGGTGACATGTCTGGAGACTATCGATTGCCCACTCCGGCTATGCCTTAATATTGCTGTCCAATATCTGCGTGGAGATGCAACGACATGGTGGGACGGAGTGCAATCTCTACATCATGGTGAGTTGACATATGAGTTCGTTCTCCAGGAATTTGACAAGAAGTACTTTCCCAGGGAAGCCTTGCACAAGAAGAAAAATGACTTTGAGCATCTGAGATAGGGTACTCGGACCGTCAGGGAGTACGACCTCGGGTTTAGTCGACTTTGCAGGTTTGCTGGTAATAGCATGGATGAGGAGGACCTAATCAGGAGGTTCTTAGATGGTATGCGGGTTGATCTCCGTCGCAGATGCAGTGTGGTGCTTAAACCAGCTTGGAGGATATAGTAGAGAAGGCTGCTGTGTAGGAAACATGTATTGCAGAGGAGCAGAAGCTTTCGAGGGTAGTCCAGCCTAAGACTGGAAGGACTCTAGAGCCACATGAGAGAACTTGGGAGCAGTGGCTTATAGATTGCAGTTATCAGCATAGTTGCCAGGCTTTCATGATGTGTTTCATGTGTCAGTATTGAGGAAGGTAGTGAGAGAGCCAGAGCTTATTTCACAGCAGCCACCACAGGATCTCGGTAAATATTTGTCTGCAGTTATTCAGCCAGTTGGGATTATAGACCGGAAAGTAAAAGCAGTTCAGGGGATGATGACCAGTTTGGTTAAATTTCGTTGGGAGAGAGACATGATCCTAGAAGAGACTTGGGAGGCTGAAACTCAGATGAGGATGAATTATCCAGAGCTTTTTCAGGACGATATTGCGCAGTTGGTTCAGGAGCCGAATTCAGGGTCGAATTCCTTATTAGTGGGGGAGAATTGTAACGACCAAGATTCTCGGCCCAACAAGGCCCAATTCATCTGCAGCCCTAGGTATCTCCCCTATATATTCTAGCCTTACCTCATTATTTTATTCAGAAAAATCCAAGGCGTCGAATCTCTGCAGAAACTGAGCCGTCAAGGAGAACCGAGAAAGTCCAGCCTCAGCCATCGTCGACCGTGACCAGATCCCCCACCATACCACCGTCAGTTGTCAAAGGTAACCGCATAACTGCCATTGTTTTAAGCTTTTATTTACGACCGTTTAGTAAATCGTTCATATCTCTGTAACCGTGTGGTGTTTTTAGAATCCAAGGCCACCATCATGTTTGTGACGTTGAGACAATTCCAGAGCAGGAAGATCAGCTAGAGAGCCGCTTCCACGCACCGTCACGTGCTGCCAGAAGCTGCGTGCGTGAGATCTACGCGCCGTCGCAGTCCACCGGAGCCGCCGCATGTGTAGCCCACGCGCCACCATAGCCGACCGCCATTTTCTGGAGCCGCCGTCTCCAACCATAGTCCGTTCACCGCCGTGTCTCCGCCGCGCCTCCGCCCTCATCCGTGATTTTTCCAGCAAGCTGCCGCCGTCCTTGGTCGCCTCCGGCGACCGGTCACTGGTGAGTCGCTGGTTGACTCGCTGAATCACCGGTGACTAGGCTGACTCAACTCAGCGAGTCAACTCGTTGACTGGTCAAGCCAACCTGTTTAGTTAAATCGCGGTTTAAATTGATTTTGTTTGGTTAGGGGTAAACCAGTTTGGAAATTGATTTTTGGTTAGGATCAAAACGGTTTGAAATTGATTTGAATTTGGTTCAACTGAAATTGAATCCAGTTAAGGAAAACCGGTTAGTCCAATTCGATTTCAGTTTGGTCAAGGGTCGACTGGCTTGGGTCATAGTTGACCGGGTTGACCTTTGACCAGCGAGTTGACTTTTTGACCATATCACTGTTTATCCATTTTTAGCAATTCGAAGGGCCTTCCGACTCGATTTTTCGCCCTGATTTCACTTTTGGAGTCTATTTGAGCAGTATGAGTTCATAAATAAGACTTCTTCATAATGCTAAGGTGAAGGTCGATTCCGTAAATCTTGTACTAGTGTAGAATTCTCTTTATCGTAGTTTAGATTTCGAAGCATGATCCATCTGTTTGAATTAAATCTATTTGAGTCATGTTTGGTAGTTAGTTCATTCATTTTAAACCAGAACTAGGGGTCTAGAGGATTCAACTGTTAATTGCACTGTGTGATGCTAAGTGATGTTATATATATATATACATAGTTACGAGTAGGGACTATGTGTGGGTGTGAGTTCAGAGATGTCTGAGCTTCAACGTTACGATGGAGGGCATGAGTTCAAAGACATGTTGGGGTCAAAATCGGTTACGACGGAATAAACGTCAGAAACTTATCGAGAAATGTACTCTTTGTAAAAACAGAGATAAATATCGAAAAAGGGGGAACGAGAAAATAGAAGTCATGTTTCAGCTACCTTTGGAAGAAGGGTCTGTGCGGTAAGCCATCGAGAAAAGTCTATCCTAGACCTCGGATGAACGTGTCCCCGAGCGTTAAGACAACAAAACGACCAAAAGACTCGATTGTCCAACTTAACGAACAAAGAAGTTGGCCGAGCAAGACATCCAAATCGTCGAACAGACAAGTTGGACCACACAAGCCGACAAACTCGCCCATCCAGCCAGTTGGAAAAGTCCAATTCACAGAACGAGCGAGTTGGATCCAATAAGATAACCAACTTGCCTGTTACAGATAAGTTGGACCACACAAGCCGACCAACTCTCTCGTTCGGCTAGTTGGAAAAGTCCAATTCATAGAACCAGCGAGTTGGATCGGATAAGATAACCAACTTGCCCATTTGGCGAGTTAGATCGAGCAAGTTGGGTCGCACAAGCAATCCAATTCACCCATTTGACGAGTTGGATCTCAATCCATTTTCGTTCCATCCTTGTGACTCGCTCCTTTGAAAACGGATCGAACTCATCTTTGTTTCATCTCGATCGAGACTGACGTTAGAACATTATTATAAGAACTCGTTCCCTCGTATAAAGTTCGGATCGATCATGTAAAACAGAAACGGTTGACTAAACACCTAAAGTTGCCTGTAGTATATGAAAGATCCTAACTCTCGTCGGGGACGACGTTGTTTCAGGAATTCTCTTTCGATCGTAAAAACGCTTATGTCAAAAAACGGCCTTAGAAGGTCAATAACTGAGCTAAAAGCCCACTCGCGATATTACCCAAAATCAAGCCAAATCTTTATGAAGGTTCATCTTTTATTTTGCAGGAAGAGATAAATGTTAAGTTCAGAAGATAAATTTCAAGTTCGGAAGATAAATGTTAAGTTTCCAAAGATAATCACGAAGATCGAAGGAAAAAAAAAATATTTCCGCGAAGCGATAAATTCGACTGAGGGTAGAAAGGGAAAGAGAAAAACGCCTCTGGGAGGAGTATATAAGAACTTCGAGGTTGAGGATGCAGACCAGACATGAAAATTCTTACTCAGAGCAAACATAGCACTTAGGTAATTAGGCTATATTTCCGTTTTACTGTTATCGAGATGCGACTCAACTAGGTTATTCAGGTCTTACAGGGTTAGAACTAGGAACTCGCCGACGGCTCTTTCTGCTAAGGCTTTACCTGTTCTAACGCTCAAACCACAGATTGATAATAAGATCATATTTGTTCTCTTTTTCTTTTTACTACTTCATTGTTATATTGTTGTTCTCACTGTTTGGTCGCTTAACGTTTTTTACTTAGCAGAAATCCGGGACCTCTGGGAAAGCTACATTGCCTTCCTAAATCAATGGAAATCAATAGTACGAATTTCGGTTCCCACAGTTTGGCGCTAGAAGGAGGGGGTAAGGATAAATCTAACTCTCAGCCATCAACGCTCGGTCAAAACATGTCAAATCTCAACAACCAACAGCCTCGTGACGAAAACGTTGAAACCACTCCAGCGACGAACGTCACTGTGGTCAATGCCGACACAAACAACGCAGCGTTCGAGCAGGTGAAAAATATGTTCTCGACTTTCGTAAAGAAGTCGGCAGTACAAGATAAGGTCATGAATTCTCTCGCTAAACAGGTCGAAACCCTAACAGCAAGGAACATAGCCATTTTCCGCAAGGAAATACGAATCCGCAGAAGAAAACTCGACTTTGCAACACTTTAGACAGGTCCGGCAATGCGCAGGGTAAACCATCTCGACAAAATCCTGACGAAGTGATCCCCGCGCCAACACAGAAGAACCCGAGTGATAATACTTGCCACTAGAACGTTTCTCAGTGTCCTTATACACTTCCTGAAAGTCAAAATCATCAGCATAACAAGACTTAAGGTGTTCAAATCCCAAAATTTTTGTTTCAATTGAAGTTAAGAGAACATACCTTCTTGAGAGTGCATCTGCCACTACATTCTCGTTACCTTGCTTGTAATGGATGACGTAGGGGAATGTCTGAATGAACTCAACCCACCTGGCAAGCCTCTTTTTCAGATTTTTTTTCGTTTGAGATGTTTAAGAGATTCATAATTTGTATGGATCACTAACTCCTTACGCCACATGTAGTGTTGCCACATCTTAAGGGCCCTTACCAAATCATACAGCTCTTTGTTGTATGTAGGGTAGTTCAGAGTAGCACCACCAAGCTTTTCAATGAAGTAAGCCATGGGCCTCTTCTCCTATATCAAAGCAGCTACAATACATACTCCAAATGCATCACATTCTATCTTAAAAGTTTTAATAAAATCAGGTAATATAAGTAGAGGTGCATTGGTTAGCCTCTCTTTCAAGAGGTGGAATGCATCTTCCTGAGCCTGCCCCCATGTGAATCCTACATTCTTTTTGATGACTTCAGTGAGTGCAGCAGCAATGGTACTGAAGTCTCGTACAAACCTCCTATAGAAGTCTGCAAGTCCATGGAAGCTTCTGACCTCTCGAATGGTCTTAGGAGTCGGCCATTCTTTAATAGCTTTCACCTTTTCCTCATCAACTTGTATTCCCTGTGAAGTCACAACAAAGCCTAGGAAAACAAGTTTATTTGTTCCAAAAGAGCATTTCTTATAGTTAGCATACAGACTCTCGTTTCTAAGAACTTCTAACACTTGTTTTAAATTCTCAACGTGTTCTGTCATAGTTTTTCTATAGATAAGTATGTCATCAAAGTACACAACACCAAAGTGACCTATGAGAACCCTCAAGACTTGGTTCATCAATCTCATAAATGTATTAGGTGCATTAGTGAGACCAAAGGGCATGACTAGTCATTCATACAGTCATAGTTTGGTTTTAAAGGCAGTTTTCCACTTATCTCCTTCTTTCATTCTAATCTGGTGGTAACCACTCTTTAAATTAATTTTTGAAAAGACACATGAATCATGTGACTGATCTAACATATCATCTAAACGAGGGATATGATGTATGTACTTATTTATGATGTTGTTGATAGCCCTACAATCAACACACATACGCCAGCTTCGACCTTTCTTAGGAACCAGTAGGACATGTATATCACAAGGGCTCATACTTTCTCTGATGTTTCCCTTTTCCAGGAGCTCATTTACCTGCTTTTGGAGTTCCTTTGTTTCCACAGGATTGGTTCTGTAGGCAGGATGGTTTGGCAGTGTTTCTCCTCGTACAAAATCAATCTGGTGTTCAATACCCCTAACAAGTAGTAATCCAATTGGGTTCTCCTCTAGGAACACATTTGGATAAACCTGTAAGAGACACTCAATCTCCCTCCGAATGTTCGAGTCATTGTTAGTGGAAGTAATCAGAAGCCCTTTGTATACTATCAGAGTTTGCTTGCTCAAACATTGCATTCTTGATATCACTAACAGTAGCACAAAGGTTAAGCTTACTTACCTTGGTGGCCTCATCCAGCAACAAGGCCTTGGCGGATGCGTTGGCTTCCTCTCATCTTTTTGAGATGCATCTTGTCCTAATGCACTTCCTAAGGTGTTAGAGGTACCAATATTATTTGCTTCTCCTTGTGGGCAAAGGTCTGCATGTTGGTGAAGCCATCATGTATTGCTATTTTGTCATACTGCCATGGTCTTCCCAACAGAATGTGACTAGCTTCTAGAGGCAACACATCACAAGTGATCTCATCTTCATATCTCCCAACTGATAAAGACATCTTCACTTGTTTACTGACCTTCATCTCTCCATCCTCGTTGAGCCATTGCAAGAGAAAAGGTTTAGGATATTTCTGCACCTCAAGACCAAGCTTGTTAACCAGTTCCTCTCTTGCTACATTTGTGCAGCTTCCTCCATCAATGATCAGGCTTCAAACTTTATCTTGAACCAAGCATCTCGTGTGCAATGTGTTCTCTCTCTGCTCATCCCCTTCTAATATAGGTTGAGCACTAAGAGTCCTTCAGGTGACTAGTATCTCACCGTGAGCCGGGTAGTCTAGGTATTCTTCTTCAACCACAGACGGATTGTTAAGGGACCTCCTGATAGTTGTCTCACTCTGGATAGGGTAATCTACCTCTTCAGCATCAGACTCATGATCAGATATTTCATCTTCAGAAATAATCTCTCCATTTTCTAAAACAATCATAATCCTCCGGTTGGTGCACTCATTAGCATAATGCTCAAACCCTTGGCACTTGAAGCAGTTGACATTCCTGCACCGAGTAGGAGTTTCTGGTCCTTTGCCCTTGTCTTCACGAGAATTTCTTGCTGTTGTAGTTCCTTCTCTAGGCTTCACATAAGACTTTTCATCTCTGGAGTAGGCAGGTTTTGTTGTTGAACCAAACTGGTTTCTAGTCATGCTTCTCCTCTTGTTTGGTTGCTCAATGAGTATGGCCTTATGCAAAAAATTCCTCCATGTTCGCATAGTCTTGTAGTTCTAGCATGTCTTGGATATCTCTTTTTAATCCTCCTTGGAACCAGTCCATGGTGGCTTCAGCATTTTCAACTATATCAGCCTTAATTATGAGTAGTTCCATCTCTTGATGATAGTCTTCCACACTCTTGACTCCCTGAGATAGTCTCCTCAGTTTCTGGTGTAGATACCAGCCATAGTTAGTAGGCACAAACCTCTTTCTCATCACTGTCTTCATCTCGAACCATTAGGTTACTTGTGGTTCTGCATTGCGCCTTCTCAAAGTAGTATTTGCTCCCACTAGTTGATAGCATAAACACATGAAAGCAACATGCTGGTTTATCTTCTTCCATGGTTATATCTTCTCCCTTAGCGTCCACGAAATTGACTAAGTGTTGGAAAGCTTCCTGATAGGCCTTGGATCTAGCTCGTGCAATTGGCCCTTCTCCAAAGACCAATGGGTCTTGTTTCTGATCAGTAAGTCTCCTTTGGGCCGTTAAGGTCTTAGATTGTCCATCTCCTATTTCAACCCCATCCAGCACAAATCTGATTCGTTGGTCTTCTTTTTCAAACCCACTTGGACGAGGAAACTGGTTTCCATAGCTCAAGCTGAGCTCAGGAATGTTTTCCTTCATCCCTTGCAAGTTACTCGCCCAATCGGATGCACCTTTATAGCCTAGGTATGGTTCAATCAGCTCATCCTCCTCAGACTCGTCCAGCTCCGTGTGGTCTGATCCTTCTTCAGAGTCAATTGGCTCAGCTCAGAGTCTCCTCCTGGTGTCTTGACCTCACATGCTCCTTGTTTTTTTGTTGATGGGTTGGTTTGTTGAATTGTTGCTTACGCCATGTCCTTGGCCGCACCACGCATGGGAGCATTTCAATGACTTCTGAAAAGAATGCCCTCACCATGGATTTGATGATGATTACCTCCTGGGCATTTTCTATGATGTAGTTGACTGGGAATTCTGAAGTGCTCTGAACTCTGCGAGCAAGGGATACTTCATGACTCAGACAACTGAGGGAGTGATTGAACTGATTGAGAACATCAAAGCTATCTCAACCAATAAGAATCAGCAGAGCGATCGTTCCAAAAAAGTAAACAGTATTGACACTCAGAAGATAGACGAGTTGGCAGCCAAGGTTGATCAGCTGCTTAAGAACAGTGAAGGGCAAGTCTACATCATGGAGAAACCGACAACTGAGGAGATTCAGATCATTCAAGAAGCTGCTCCAAATACTGAAATGCTAGCATATGATCAGAAGGAGGTTAGCTATGTGAACAACCAAGGGTATAACCAGAACAAGGAATACAATCATAACACCGCCGGTCAGAACACCCAGACACAAGGATATGGATAGCAATGGAACTTTCCGAAAGGATTCCAGGGTAAAACCTTTGTTTTTAGTCAGGCACAGAAGGGGTTCGTGGGTCAGAATCAGAATCAGTACCAGCAGAAGTTGCAGAGCAACAAGCAAGCTGCTCCAGCTACTGCGAGTGGTCGGCAAGATGAGCTGAAGAACCTAAGAAACATGATGCAGCATCTGCTCCAGCATCAGAAAATTCAAGTCAAGGCACTGAATCAGGTTACCACAAACATCAACACCAGGATGGACAACATGTTCACCGATCTCAATACAAAATATGATATTGTGAGCAGCCACATGCGTAGGATTGATGTTCAGCTTTCTCAAACAGCTGAGAGTTTCAAGAGGCAGCAAGGGAAGCTCCCCGGAAAAAGTGATAAAAATCCTAGGCTGAGCTCTGTCATGCAATAAAGCAGTTGTTTCTGAGACTGCTTTAACCGCAGAAGAAAGAATCGAGCACCAGCTCGAGTATATGTTCTTAAGGTTTCCTATCATGTTCCACCTAGACATCTGATGGATCCCATTAGTGTTGAGTAGTTGGGTGGATTTAGGAAGATGGTGAGAAGGCTTCCTATAAAGATCTCATTTAATAATGCTTGGGAGATTCGGGCATCGCATATGTTCTTCAAAAATTGCTGAGAGACTCAAGAGGAAATTAAGGCGCTCTTTACTGAAGCATTGACACCATCACTGAAGGTATTGCCTAGGTCGATGACCCTGGAAAGTTTGCTTTTCTATGTTCCATCGCTGGAGTTGAATTCAAGGAAGCACTTTTTGACTCTGGGTCTAGTGTGAAGCTTGTCTCGAAGGCGATTGTAGACAATCTGGACATTTTGGATGTTGAGCCTTCTCAGATGACTCTGGCTTTTTCAAACTCTTCCACAGCAGTCTCTTATGGCACCATTCGCATCTTTCATGTCCAAGTTGGGGACTATATTTTTCTTACTGAATTTCAGATTGTTAAAATGAGCAAGGATTATGAGACGCCTTTGATCCTTGGAAGATTGTTTATGGCTACAGTTGGAGAAATCATAGATATGCCTAATAAGAAAGTCTCCTTCTCCAACAACAACAAGAATGTTTTCTATAAAGCTCTCCCCACCAGATATCCCAAACTACACGCCTCCTGCATCTTAGTGGTTTGTGGAGAGAAGCTGAAGGTTGTTCCTAAGAAGGAGATTGGTGATAGGAGTGAGATCAAGGCTGCCCCAGACTAAGATCCTCACACTGATACCAAAAAACTTAGAGGGAATACGAAAGTGAGATAAAGTCTAGAGAAAAAGGATCAAGAGTAATCCTACAATGACTTTAATACCTCCATGTTGGATGAGAACTCCATTGAGTATGAGGTAAAGTGCAAAGGTACCTCTAAATTATTCACTACAAGATGCTGCCGCAATACCGACGGCCATTTTCGTCAGAATTTCGTCGGGAAAGGCCATTCCCGATGAATTTCCGACGAAAATGACCGTCGGTATGGTTTCGTCGGAAACTCAAATGTTGTCGGGAATCCGTCGGAAATTCCCGACGGCATTCCGACGGACACGAAAGCCGTCGGAAATTCCCGACGGACAAACGCCGTCAGAAATTCCCGACGGACGAAAGCCGTCGGAAATTACCGACGGACGAAAGCCGTCGGAAATTCCCGACGGACGAAAGCCGTCGGAAATTCCCGACGGACGAAAGCCGTCGGAAATTCCCGACGGACCAAGGCCGTCGGAAATTCCCGACGGACGAACGCCGTCGGAAGGCCGTTGGGAATTTCCGGATTTGAATTTAAAAATTGTTTTTTAATATTTTAGTTTTAAATTTATTTAATTGAAATATTTAAAAATATTAAAATGTAAATATAGAAATTTAAACAAAAATATATTATAGAAATTTTAAAGTTTTACAAAATTAAAAAAAAAACATTCAAAAAGTTCATAATTTAAAAAAAAAAACACTAAAACCTTCTAGAAAAAATGTCTTCCATCCTCTTCATAAGTTTTTGATTTAATCTCCTTGTCTCCGTCATCTCCTTTCGATATGCCGCCATCTCAGCCGACTGTTGCTCCATTTGAGCCGATTGTTTTGCCATCTATAAATACAAATACCATTTTTAAAAAATATATAATTATTAGAAAACGTTTTTTTTTAAATGTTTTAAAATGTTATATAAACCTTTTTTTATAAATACAAATAAAATTTTTTTAAATGTTTTAAAATATGTATAATTATTAGAAAACATTTTTAAAAATGTTTTAAAATGTTATATAAACCTTTTTTATAAATACAAATAATCTTTTTAAAAATGTTTTAAAATATGTATAATTATTAGAAAACGTTTTTAAAAAAATATTTTAAAATGTTATATAAACCTTTTTTAATAAATACAAATAACCTTTTTAAAAATGTATAATTATTAGAAAACGTTTTTTAAAAAATGTTTTAAAATGTTATATAAACCTTTTTTATAAATACAAATAATCTTTTTAAAATGTTTTAAAATATGTATAATTATTAGAAAACGTTTTTAAAAAATATTTTAAAATGTTATATAAACCTTTTTTAATAAATACAAATAACCTTTTTAAAAATATTTTAAAAATGTATAATTAATAGAAAACGTTTTTTAAAAAATGTTTTAAAATGTTATATAAACCTTTTTTATAAATACAAATAATCTTTTTAAAATGTTTTAAAATATGTATAATTATTAGAAAACGTTTTTAAAAAATGTTTTAAAATGTTATATAAACAATTTTTATAAATACAAATAACCTTTTTAAAAATATTTTAAAATATGTATAATTATTAGGAAACGTTTTTAAAATATGTTATATAAACCTTTTTTTATAAATACAACTAACCTTTTTAAAAATGTTTTAAAATATGTATAATTATTAGAAAACGTTTTAAAAAAATGTTTTAAAATGTTATATAAACAATTTTTATAAATACAAATAACCTTTTTAAAAATATTTTAAAATATGTATAATTATTAGGAAACGTTTTTAAAATATGTTATATAAACCTTTTTTTATAAATACAACTAACCTTTTTAAAAATGTTTTAAAATATGTATAATTATTAGAAAACATTTTTAAAAAATGTTTTAAAATATATATAATTATTAGAAAACGTTTTTAAATATATATATACATATATGTATAAGTATAAGAAAACGTTTTTTTATATGTCGATGTTCTTCGTTATAATTTTTTAGATGAAAATTTCATTCCTTGTGAATAAATATCCTATTACACACTTAAGAAGTGTCATTTCGACATTTTCCGTATCCAAAAAATGACAAAATTAGGCATTTACTCAATGAAATTAGACGGCCGTCGGAAATCCATCGGGAATTACCGACGGATTCCCGACGGACTTGCATATGTCTGTCGGGAATCTGTCGGGAATTCCCGATGGATTTCCGACGGCCGTCTATTTTCATTGTGAAACCTCAAATTGTCGGGAATCCGTCGGTATTTTTCCGACGAATTCCTGACGGAGCCAGTTTCCGTCGGGAATTACTGACGGAATTCTGACGGATTCCCGATCATGTCCAACGGTAACAAAAATCGTCAAGATTTCATCGGATTTCTGTCGGTATTTCCCGACGGAAGAGATGTTGTCGGAATTTCGTCGGTTTTTTTTTGACGAAATTCTGACGAAAAAAAAAATTACCATTTCGTCAGGTAGCCGTCGGAATGTCGTCGGTATATTCCGACGGCCGCGCTCTCCGTCGGAATGTCCGTCGGGAATTGCCCTTCTTTCTTGTAGTGATTCTCTAAAGTTAGAGCTATTCTCACACATGAGCAGAAAGAGAAAGGAGAAGCTGGTGTAAAAAGGGTTGTTGAGTAAAGTTTTGAAGTTGAACATGTCTGATTCTGGAGCTTGTTTTGGAACAAGCGCTCACGCTCAACCTGACTGAGCCCTATCACAAAGTCAAGCTAGTGACTTAACCAAGCACTTGGTGGAAGGCAACCCACTGGTAAGTGTAAATATCATTAGGATTTTCTTTTTACTTATTTTGGTTTTAGTTTATTGAGTCTCAGGTAAAAAATCAAAAAACCCGAGATGCTTCAAAAATTCTGGGTTTCAGAAACAGAGCAAACATCCCTATTAAAGGAGCAACTGCTCCAGGCAGAGATCTGACGATAGAGCACCTGCTTCACGCAGGTAAGTATCTCGACCTAAAGAAAAGATATTTATGTTCTTGTTTACACCTTCTCTCTAATTTATTTTCATACCAGGGATGGTGTGAAGTAAGTCTGGGGTATTGTTTTCGTCGTTTACTAACTCATTTCTTTCTTTTGTTTTCTTTTGAGTCAGTTGTAAACTTTTTGGGAATTAGGACCTTATTTTGTGATGATCATTAACCACCTCATGCTCCAGTTATCTTATTGAGTGACCTTAGCAGTGACGAAAAACACACACATGTGGACCTGAAACACCCTGACATTATCCCATTTGGTTCTCCAGAAGCTTTTCGCTTGTCGAGGTAACAATGGAAAGACTTAGATCCATTTAAGTTGACCTTAATCTTGACTGAAATTCTTCTTGCTATGGGCATTAGATCAGGGAAACGAAAATACACTCAAGACATCTTATTATTTCTATCCATCTTGCTGATCATGAGTGGCTAGCTCATCTTTAGCTAGTTCCCACCCTTCACCTTAGCCTTTACTCCACCTTCATGCATTTGTTTTTCAGTGTCATATGTGCAGATATGTGAAAAAAGTTCGGAGAGAAAAGGATCAACGCAGCCTCTTACTCGTTACTGCTGCAGTGAATCAGACCAGTTGAGGAGAGCCGGAAAGATTAAGGGGAGCAACCGCTCCAAAACAATGACCCCCACAAGATCGGGGGTGGAGACCAGAATGGTTGCACAAACAAAACAACCAATGGAAAATCAGAACGATCATGTATTACCTCCTTCGTCACGTCACCAAGATTCAAAAAACGAGAATAAGGTGATGGAGAAGGGAAAAAAATTCAAGAAACGTGAGCCACTGGAAGTCCAAGAAAAAGATTTGGTACTGAGGTTAAAGAACAAAGAGCAGGCGGATAATCGGAGCAATTGTTTTAGGGAGAGAGAGCAGAGGAAAAAAAACGAGTATAGCCTATGGACATCAATGGATCTACTCTTGCAATTTTTTGCGATATCGTGCATCCACTACAAAGAAATGGTACTCATAAAAACTTATTAGCTCCACCAAAACACGTAAAATGGCATGTTTCACACCTAGCATCGTTTACCTTGAATAATGCATGTGATGTGAAGTTTACACCACTCTTAATTGAATGTAATGAGTTTTGTCTGGAAGGTGTGAACTTTGCAGGTTTGAGAAATAGAGTATGGACCTTGTTTGAACAGAAGTCAGCGGGTTTTGGTATGGGTGTTTTGTCCTAGTTTTATTGCTTGTATGGTTCAAAGATTCGTGGTTAAACTATGGTTGATGAGAATAGGAGAGTTCCCACACTTTTAAACCTTTCTCCCTCTTCTTGATACTTGACAGTGTTTGAGGACAAACAAAGATCTAAGTCTGGGGGAATTGCTTTATGATGTTTTTGACACATGGTACATATGTTTTTTCTAAAGTGTTTTCAGGTATTTATCGAGTCTTTCTAGTCCATTTTGAATTAATTCAGGTCTGGAGTATGCATGGAGGCCCGTGGAGAGATATATGAGGAAAAGAGTCAGAATTGGTGTTTCCCGCATAAAAACTGAATGGAGCAACCTGATGGGTGCTCCTGGGCAGAGCAGAGCAGCCTCATGACTGCTCCCGATATTTAAGGAAACCAAGATACTATTTCGATATTTTTCCTAGCTTTCCTAGATTTTTATCCCAGCCACATGTGGCCTCAATATATCTTCTTTTTCTCTTTCTCTTTTTTTCTATGCTAGTTTTACATAAGAAACCAGACTCTAGATTGTTCTTTTGCAATTTGTAACCTTGAGGGAGAAGGATCTCTACAACCTTGGGAGAAGATTTTTAAACCCTCTTTGTTTATTATTATTGATTCAGAACCTTGAGGGAGAAGGATTTATAACCTTGAGGTAGAAGGATTTATGACCAAAATGTTGTTTTTTTGTTGTCGCAGGTTCTGCGGACCTGCGAATTGCAACTGCAACCTGCAACATGCGACCAAATGATGTTCAAATCAACTATCTGAAGTCTTTCAGCATATACCAATAAGCGGGATGTTAAAGTTCACCCTTCTCATATAGCGCAACGTCCTCATTTTGCTCTAGGATTGTTACATATGTTAGTGTGAGCCCATGTAGGACTCTACACTCGTCTGGGTTCAGCTCTAATATTAAAGCTCCCAATGGCCACTACTAACGGACCTCCCACACTCTCTCACTCGACACATAGACCCCATTACGTGCGATGACTGGTGCATTAATTTGTGGAGGCTCGAAAGACATGTTTATTAATCATGCAATCACCACATGCGAATTTTCCTCGTGCTTTGGCTTCACTTGCACGTTATCGCGAATCAAATCCCGATAGTTCATTTATCTTCCACTACTCCAACTCAAATATACTTAACTGTAGAGTTCTTTCTGAAGAAATGACCAAAAATGTAATTGCATTTTGGTGATATAAATAGTCAAATCAATTCTCTTAAATTTTTAACATATTCCACAAACCATGATGTTACACAATGGTACAAGGGGCTTCCACTATAACTTAAAACTTTTGAATCACATTAATCAATGACTTGCTAATTAGAAAACTTTCTTACAATAAACTAACTTGATAAAATAGACCATGTTCGTTTGCATGTGTAGCGACATGCAATAGCAATTTGCGACCAAAATGTTGCTCATTTCATTGTCGCACGTTCGGCGGACGTATGGCTGCAACCTACAATTTGCGACCAAATGATGTTTGTTTTGTTGTCGTAAGTTTCTACGACTTAGTCGCGGAAATTTATCTTTAAGTCAATAATTTTTTCAACGACTTAAAATCGCGACTTGGGACTGGTCGCATGACATCATAACAAACATTAACCTAGACTTGCGAATGCGATTGATCTTGCCAGTTCCAGATCGCAGGTCGCTCCGACATGTAAACGAAACATGATCATAGTATCATTTAAACAGATAACAAAAAGGATAAAAGGATAAAAACTAAGATACAAACAGTATAGTGAAGAAGAAGCACTATCTCCCCATTTCAAAGAAATTCGGGTTCTGGAAAGCTCGTGTTTGGCATGTCGAATTTTGTACCTTTTATATTCCCAATAAACCAGTCTCAACTATATGATAACTCCAATTTAGGTTTAATAGTACATCCTAATAGTGGAGTTCCATTTTCTCTCTGAACAAGTATTAATTATAGTTGAATAAATAAATGATTATGATCTGTCAATAAAAGATAATACATGATCATAGAGAAATAATAATAGTAATTGATCAAATGTGATGTATTGTATAGGTTCCAAGTTTTGGAATTCAAAGTAACTCTCTCATTGGCCGTTTCTTAATTTATAAAGTATACAAGACAACTTGATGGTTTGCATAAATCGAAGACCAAGACTTTGTACATTTAAAAAATATGTAGTCACGTTCGGAGTTCGTTTATAGGAGTCACAACTCAACAATGATATAATAAATATTCAAACTATTATTCATACACATCTTCTTCTTCTTTTTTTAATTCATACATATGTAATACATGTTGACCCTGATTTCAGTAGGAGGTGATTCAGAAAGGGGTATTCAAATACGAGTATTCAATAGGTGCTTACTTATCAAGAGCAGACGAGAGACTTGGGATTCAAATACGAGTTTTAGAAGAAGGCACAAGTCCCCTGAAGCATGTGATGGATCAGATTGTAGCATGTACCCAAAGAGAGAAACTGTTACCGGAAGTGGATACTAAAGGTTCTCAAGTCACCACCGGACAGAAAAGTTCTAACCTCAAAGCTGTCCTACTCACTTCTCTGACTTCTGGATATTCCGAGAGTCTCAAAAGTATGTACTGGGAACATCCGACTTCAACAGGAGAAGTTGTTGTAGTTCACCAGCCAAGTCAAGAAGCGTATCAGCAGAGTGACAAGAAACTGCACAACCAAAAGGCCCTTGCAGAGATGTATCTTTTGAGTATGACTGATAAAGTTCTAATCAGTGCTTGGTCTACATTTGGATATGTATCTCAAGGTATAGGTGGATTAAAACCATGGATACTCTACAAACCTGTAAACGGTACAGTTCCTGATCCACCTTGCGGTCGTGCCATTTCGATGGAGCCATGTTTCCATGCCCCTCCTACTTATGGATGCAAAGGTAAGACCGGAATCAACACAGGAGATATGGTCGCTTTTATGAGACATTGCGAGGATAGAAGTTGGGGAATTAAGCTAGTTGAAGATCCTCATGAGGTTTAGCTTATTAATTATTAAGTTATAGTTATTAATTTATAATTTAATTGAACACATGTTTACTTTTTTTATTGTACTAGATTTTTTTTTCCTGAGTTACTCGTGAATAATTTATTTATTTTAAAATTTTTGCATTTATATTTCTATATCAATTATTTTATTGAGCCTGTATTTATTTCTTAAAAAATTTAGACAGTTTTATCTTTTTCAATTTTGTTTGAATATTTCAAAAGTTATATGATTTGTTGCTTGCTGTAAATTTGGAATATGAATTTTTATTTTTCTCTTTAACACTTGTTGTGTTAGTATAAAATAATTTTGCATTTTCAGATAAAATGTATAACACAACTAATATAATGAAGATGAAGAAAACTATCTCTTTTTCCTCTTTGCTGAACTCCGTTTACCTCTGATTTGATGCGATGTGTATAACTATTTTTTTATATATATTTTATCTATCTTAATTGTTCCCTACAAATGTATAAAAAATTAAGTAAACCTCTATTGATGGTGTTAATATCGATTCTATTTTTTTTTCATCGAAGACGAGATGAAGGTCTTCCAAGATTGATTCAGTTAGATGACTTTCCTTTTTAGTCTTTGCTTTCTTTTGGTTTTAGTTTTGGTTTTGGTTCTTATTCTTTTATTGATTTGCTTTTATTCTAGATAATTGTTTTTGTTTTCGGATTATGAGTTGAGATAAGAGAAAATATTAGATTTGAATCCTCTTAGACTTAGGTTTTTTCTTTAATATAAATACACAACCTGTTGATATGTAAGAGGTGTTTTTATGTTCATACTCTTAATCTCTACATTCGGCTAGAACATAGGTGTTCTCAACGATTACAAGAAGTCTTTAATCTTAAGAATTTTCAAACTAAATAAGATCATCGTTATAGTATCTCATGCTACATCAGCTAGTATCAAATTTTATCTAGTTTTGGTTTCTTAACTAAGATTTGATTTGTGGTTCGATAGCTCTTTGAAAGACAGGAACCAACGAAGTCAAGACGACATGCGCCAAGCTTTGGAGTGTTTTTCAAACATGACTTCAAGAGGTTTTACAAGCAGCCGTGAGAATGCCTTGACAACAGTTTTGGAGCGCCAACAGAATCTATACAAATCCCGTAATGATCCTCAACAACACAACATAGCTCGTCAAGAAGAAGCCTATGATAACATGTTCGCAGATAACAGTCGTGATGAGCACGCATGCAACTTACAACGACATCACCTTGAAGAACAATGCGGACACATACACGATGTTGAGCGTGACAACTCGTCACGATGAGAAGCTGGTTTTCGTTAAAATTTGGGGAGTTTCTAGAAACTTTAAACCGTGAGGATTTCATTGATTGGATACATATGGTTGAGGAGATATTGGAGTTCAAGCAGGTATCCCCCGAGATGCGAGTTTCTTTAGTTGTTACTCGTTTCCAAGGTCGCGCCATGGCATGGTGGCAACAACTGAAGGAATCAAGGCGCCAATCGAGCAAGCAATGCATTGATTCTTGGGAGCGTCTCCAAGCACATGCGTCGCAACTTCCTCCTGTATAATTATAAACGAACTCTGTATTAATAAATTACAGAACCTACAACAATGAAATCGTGCACTCGAAGATTATGCTACAAACATCTTCAACTATGCATCCCATTTACCTGCAGCAGAGTAAGAGATTCAAATGATTTTTCGTTTCATCGGAGGACTACGACTGCAACTAGAAAATGCTTTGCAACAATTCAACCCATCTTTGGTTTCTGGAGTGCACCAATGAGCGGTGGCAATGGAACTACAATTGTGTTCTCCATGGGCATTGAGCTCTACTTGTTCACGATCACAAAACACACCGACCAGAGAGATTAAAATAGTTTCAATATCAGATGGACCTCCAGCTCGGACAGACGATCCGAAAACAAGTGCCTCTAATGATGTTATCGCCACGTCTCGTCTAGCTTGCCTAAATGTCTTACGATGTTTTTCTTGTGGCAAAATAAGTTACATTCAAATTGCGTACTGAAAACAGACAAGGCGGGGTTTGTTTATTCAGAACGTCACATACTCCAGTCCCCAGTTTGATGAATACAAATCTGAACAAGATAACAATGATGATGCAATACCATGAGACACCGGCATAAGCTTGGTCCTATGTTGTAGTTGTTTACTCACAAGAATCTAATTCGTTCTATTTTTTGTAAGACTTGCACAATTCAAGGAAAAGTTTGCAAAATTATAATTGATTCGGGTAGTTGCTCGAATGTCATAGCTCAGGAAGCATTTCAAAAGTTGAGCTTTGAAAGTCTACTGCATCCTACTCCTTACAAGCTAGCATGGTTGAACAACGATACATATTTATTTGTATCCAAACAATCATTGATAGCCTTCTCCTTTGGGTCATACAAAGACGAGGTGTTGTGTGATGTTGACCAATGGATGCATGTCATCTTTTGTTAGAAAGGCCTTGGAAATATGAACAGGATGTGACACATAAAGGGCGTATGAATATTCACAGCTTCATCTTTTGTGATCGAACAATCACCATACTACCTTCTAAGGATCTTTGTGAAGCCAACGAATCCAAGACTACCAAATCTAAATCAGCACCTTCACAGTCACTGATAACTTTACCTAAGGCAGCTTTCGAAGCCGAAATCGATTCATCTAAAACCATCTTGGCATTGGTTTCGGTTCCGTTTTTATCAACAAGTCAATTTGAACCACCAACTTCATTTTGTACTATGCCGACAGAGTTTCATTATGTATTTTTGGACAATCTACCATATGAGTTATCACCATTACATGATATACAACATCACATTGATCTGGTCCCTAACTTAGTGTTGTCCAATCACCTTCACTATCGTATAAGCCCTCAAGAACATGATTAACTTCGACGTCAAGTGAAAGAGTTACTTTCAAAATGTCACGTACGCGAGAGTTTAAGCGCAACCGTAGTTCCTGCTTTACTCAATATCAAGAAAATAGTTCTTGTAGAATGTGTGTCGATACCCGAGCAATCAAATAAGGTCACAGTTCATTATTGTTTTCCTATTCCACGACTAGATGACTTGCTTGTTCAAATAGGCATTCAGCCATGTTCACCAAACTGGATCTAAAAAGAGGTTACCACCATATAAGAACTCGACCGAATAATGAATGGAAGACGTCTTTTAAATGCGAGGGAGGGAGTATTTAAATGGTTGGTAATGTCATTCGGTTTGTCCAGTACAACAAGTACTTTCATGCGCATCATGAATTAAGCTTTACGTCCATTCATTGGGAAGTTTGTGGTCGTGTATTTAGATGATATTCTGGTGTTTGGCTCTTCTATGCTTAGTCATATGAAACATCTTCATGAGGTGTTATGAGTTCTCAGACGCGAAAGGTTATTCCAGCTTGACAAAAGTGTGTCTTAGAGGCTGCAAAATTTATTTTCCCTGGATACATTGTTTCTACTCGTGGACTCGAGGTTGATCCAAGCAAACTGCATTCGATTCGATCATGGCCTGCACCAACAAATATCACTGCAGTACGAAGCTTCCATGGGTTAGCGTCTTTTATAGATTGTTCGACACAACCTCGATTCTGCAAATGGACGTGGTCTGCAGTCTTCGTTTGCAGTATGACCTTCGAGAGTTGGTCACTCTGCCTTGATTCCGCAGATGGATGTGGTCTGCGGGATGCGTCAGCGAATGACTCTTTCTTCGCGGCATGATTGAAATGCCTCCAGTAAATATATCATAACTTTTCCAATACAGTTCCGACTTGAAACCACTTCTAATGGAAAGTTATCTCAATTTTCTAAGTCCTCTCAAAAGATGAGCTTCAAAGAATATACTTAATACCTTCATCCATGTCGACATTTCAGCTCTTTTAGACGTAATCGGCTACAAAACCGATATAACTTCTCCAAAACATGTTATGTGCAAATGAACACACTAATATAATATATATACCTATTATGCAATCTAAATGATCAAAATGAATTAGAAAGAGTATAAAAATCATCAACTTCATGATATATCAACTATATTCTTCCTTATTGTTAATGAAAGCCTATCTCTACCTTAAAGTCTTTCATTCCTCTTCATTCTCGTTTTGGATTCCTCTTGCTCTTTTGGTCCCTTCTTCTTCTTCCTAAAGTATGTCCTTCTTTGCATAACATATTTACTGTTGATGGGACAACTTCTTTCTCATTTGTTTTGATGGAGTCCACTTTCATCCATTTTGTTGTTTTTTCTTCAAACACGGTTTCCGGAAGGTTGACCGAGATAGATGGGAATTTCTGAATGAAGTTTTCTTAGGAGGTCAGAAGCACTTGCCAAAAACAATAACTTGGATAAAACCTACCAATTCCCATGGACACGGATATCAACAATATCGGCTCTCGAATGGACATACCTCATTTGTAAGTGCGTGTGTTGAAGATGGCAAATTTGGTCTAGAAGAAGAAAAAGAAGTTGAGAGGCTTAAAAGAGATAAGAACGTCCTGATCCAAGAACTCGTCAGATTAAGACAGCAGCAACAGTCCACTGATAACCAACTTCAAACAACGGTTCAGCGTCTCCAAGGCATGAATAATCGGCAACAGCAATTACAAGAAAACAGATTCAACCGAGACTTGCGGTTCCGTCTTGGCGAGGAGCTCCCTCTTTTATTTGCGGTTGGTTCGTGGAATCCGTCTGTGGCCGTCTTCTTGAAGATTGTTCGACACAACCTCGATTCTGCAAATGGACGTTGTCTGCAGTCTTCGTTTGCAGTATGACCTTCGAGAGTTGGTCACTCTGCCTTGATTCCGCAGATGGATGTGGTCTGCGGGATGCTTCAGCGAATGACTCTTTCTTCGCGGCATGATTGAAATGCCTCCAGTAAATATATCATAACTTTTCCAATACAGTTCCGACTTGAAACCACTTCTAATGGAAAGTTATCTCAATTTTCTAAGTCCTCTCAAAAGATGAGCTTCAAAGAATATACTTAATACCTTCATCCATGTCGACATTTCAGCTCTTTTAGACGTAATCGGCTACAAAACCGATATAACTTCTCCAAAACATGTTATGTGCAAATGAACACACTAATATAATATATATACCTATTATGCAATCTAAATGATCAAAATGAATTAGAAAGAGTATAAAAATCATCAACTTCATGATATATCAACTATATTCTTCCTTATTGTTAATGAAAGCCTATCTCTACCTTAAAGTCTTTCATTCCTCTTCATTCTCGTTTTGGATTCCTCTTGCTCTTTTGGTCCCTTCTTCTTCTTCCTAAAGTATGTCCTTCTTTGCATAACATATTTACTGTTGATGGGACAACTTCTTTCTCATTTGTTTTGATGGAGTCCACTTTCATCCATTTTGTTGTCTTTTCTTCAAACACGGTTTCCGGAAGGTTGACCGAGATAGATGGGAATTTCTGAATGAAGTTTTCTTAGGGGGTCAGAAGCACTTGCCAAAAACAATAACTTGGATAAAACCTACCAATTCCCATGGACACGGATATCAGCAATATCGGCTCTCGAATGGACATACCTCATTTGTAAGTGCGTGTGTTGAAGATGGCAAATTTGGTCTAGAAGAAGAAAAAGAAGTTGAGAGGCTTAAAAGAGATAAGAACGTCCTGATCCAAGAACTCGTCAGATTAAGACAGCAGCAACAGTCCACTGATAACCAACTTCAAACAACGGTTCAGCGTCTCCAAGGCATGAATAATCGGCAACAGCAATTACAAGAAAACAGATTCAACCGAGACTTGCGGTTCCGTCTTGGCGAGGAGCTCCCTCTTTTATTTGCGGTGGTCTAACATTAATGGTGTTGAGTTTATGAATTTGTAATAATATTACCTCTTCGAAGAGTTTGCCAATAATAAAAGAGCAGTACAATGAATTCTACTATGGTGTTGAGTTTATGAGTTTGTGAAAATTATGAGAAGAAAGATAGCTAAAGAGAAGTTTAAGTTATTCATCTTGATGTATACCATACTTAGAAATCACCTTCGTATACTCCTCCTTATGTCCTTTTGTTGATGCAATTCTGGTTCTGACAAGCTTATCAATGTGACTGATGAGGCTTCCTGCATTCTGAGGTTGTTCCTTGTGATTCCTTTTGTTTCTTTCGGTCCAGATGAATAAACTGAAGCTTGGAAAACATAACACAACAAAAATCTTGTCATCTTATCCCTTTTACGATGCACCAAGAGAGTCACTAGCTGATCCCATGTAGTTGTATATGCAGAACCAAGTAGTTTCGGCGTTAAACCCCTCCAGACTTCTTTTAAAAAAGTGCACCGAAAGAACAAATAATTTATATATTATTAGGAGGCGTTATTGGTTTATGTACTTTACTATATTTAGAAATCTATATAGTATTTACAAATCAATGTAAATTATACTGATTTTCAAATTTAACATATAAATTTTAATTAGCATTTGCAATTCCAGAGGTTTTCCCTCAGATTTGCGTCTTTGTATTTTTAACAAAGAAATTTATACAAATCTATTCAAATCTATTATGAATTCAAATCCATTAATAAATCTAGATGATTGAATGACACTTGATTTAAATTAGAATTTATGAATCATGAAACCAATAACACATGGTTTTAATATAAATTTTTAAATCATGAAACCGATAACACTTGATTTACTTTGAATTTTCAAATCCATTAAAATATAAAATAATCCCACTAAATGAAAAAAAAAGAAGAACAAATGGATTCTGGTTTCTACCGAGTGGTTTCAGAGGGGACAACAGCCACTGGGTTCCATTTGATGATCCTGTCTCCCGTTGGCAACCTGTTTTGATTGCTAACCATATAAGAGTAGAGAATTTTGGGGTCGAGTTTGAGAACCATATCACCTTATGCCAATTCACTTGCGGATGCAAGGAGCTAGTAATTCCATGTCTGTTGGAACTGAAGAAAGCCTTGAAGGTGTCCCTTTTCCCTTTCCAAAGTCGAATATCTTCCAGGAAGTAGAAATGTACAAATAGAGAATGAGAAGTGGGATTGTTGGTATCAAGAAAGATGATGCTGTCGATCTCTGTCAATCCATGGTTTTGTCTCATCCTCTTCCTAACATCACTGATTTCATTAGATTCTTTAGTGCAGTTGCCAAAACAAAACAGTATGATCTCGTGTTACATCTCTGCTTTTAAATGGAACTGAATAGTATTGCACATAACATCTACACTCTCAACATTATGATCAACTGCTTCTCCGGGCGTCAGGAAGCTCGGTTTTGCTTTTTCTGTTATGGGAAACTCTTAAAACTTGGGTATGAGCCTAACACAATCACATTCTCAAATCTGATGAACGGGTTGTGTCTTGAGGGTCGAGTTTCCGAAGCTGTGGAGTTAGTTGATCGAATGGTAGAAAGGGAGGTTGCAAATCTCATTATACTTCACACTTTGATCAATGTTATATATTTAAGTGAAAAGGTGCAACTTAAATGAAAGGGTGGAAGGCTTTATATATATTTAAGTTAAAGGGTGCAAGACTTTAATATTTAAGTGAAAGGGTGCAAAGCTTTATATAAATCATTGCAATTGTTTATATGAACAATTTCAACAATATAATTGAAAGCTTGCAACTATTAATGATTGGCAACATTTGGAAATAACCATATTGATGTTTGCACCCCTTGGTGATTAACCATTGTAACTCTTTGATAAACATTACAACTCTTCATTAACCATTGAAACTTTTGGTTTAACCATTGCAACTATTGGTTGCAACTCTTCACTCTCTATATAAGGAGATGTAGGCATTGGAAAATGATATAGAAAAATCAGAAACTAGTAGTTAGTAAGAGAGAAATGATTCATTGTTCAAAGATCATCAAAGACTTTGAAGAACACATATAAGCACTAAAAACTCTTTTTGTTTCTCTTGTATCTTAGCCTAGAACAAGAGTGAGACTTTGATTGTCTTATCCTACAAAGGGATTTCGTGTAACCCAAAGGCTTGGAATAGGTTCGAAATACTCTTTAAGGAAAGTGACCTCGTGCGCGATTCAATCATTATCCAAGTATATAATTCACAATTTCCAGGTTACCAACCCAAATTAACCAACAATCTTAAAGAGTATTTTTTGTGAATTATGGCTGGGGTATCTGTGCGAGAGATGACATCGAAGTTTGGAAAGTTAGATAAGTTTGAGGGAGTAGACTTTAGAAGATGGCAAAAGAAGATGCATTTTCTCCTCACAAATCTGAATGTAGTTTATGTTCTAAGCATGCCTATGCCTACAATACTAGAGGATGCCGAGAACGAGTCTTTGGATGAGACAAGGAATCAACTTAAATGGGAAAATGACGATTACATATGTCGTGGCCATATTCTCAATGGTATGTCAGATCCTCTCTTTGATGTTTATCAGAATGTCGAATCCGCAAAAGAGTTGTGTGATGCGTTAGAATCAAAATACATGGCGGAGGATGCTTCGAGCAAGAAGTTCCTTGTTAGTAATTTTTATAATTACAAGATGTCTGATTCTAGGCTAATTATGGAGCAACACAATGAATTGCTTCGTATACTAGGTCAATTTGCGCAACACAACATGAAGATGGATGAATCCATCTCAGTATCGAGTATCATCGATAAGTTACCACCTTCATGGAAAGATTTTAAACACATGTTAAACACACAAAAAGGAAGAGTTGTCTCTTGTACAACTTGGCAGCCATTTGCGCATAGAAGAATCTCTAAGGGCGCAAGAGGGTGGAAAAACCCAAAAATAATGAGGCTGGTACTTCTGCTATCAATATGATGGAAGAAGGTGTGAGTACTAAGAAGAAAAATTGGAGGAAACGCTCCTTTAATAACAACACTTACAATGGATCTAACAAAAAGCTCAAGGGCATTTGTTGGAATTGTAACAACCTGGGTCACTTAAGTCGTGATTGCCGAGTAGGGAAGGATAAGAATAAAACGGGACATAACCGTTTAGGACAAGGGTCTAAGGACCAAGGTCCATCCACTCATCAAGGTCAAATCTCTGATTTTAAACCATATTCTAGTAAGAATTATGTATCAAAGATTTATGAAGCATTTTATGTGCAGGATGATGAAGTGGCATGGTGGATTGACTCGGGTGCAACAACACATGTTTGCAAGGATCGTGAGTGGTTTATTACATATGAACAAGTTCAAGATGGATCCGTACTTCATATGGGAAACGAGTCAACTGCCCCTATCCTAGGTCGTGGAAAAGTGGTGTTAGAGTTTAGTTCTGGAAAAACCCTTGATCTCAAGGATGTACTTCATGTACCCAGAATTAGGAAAAACTTAGTCTCTGGAAGTGTTTTAAATAGATGTGGCTTTAAACAAGTGTATGAATCCGATAAGTATGTATTATCAAAATGTGGTGTTTTTGTTGGATTCGGATATTTCTGTAATGGAATGTTTATGCTTAATATTAATAAAGTTAACAAAGCTACCAGTTCTGTTTGTATGGCAAGTCTTAGCAAAACGATAGTTCTTTATGGCATGCTAGATTAGGTCATGTTCATTATAATCGTATGATTAATATGTCTAAAGAAGGGTTGATTCCTACTTTTGATATAGATTTAGAAAAGTGTAGTACTTGCATGTTCACAAAAATAATTAAGCAACCATTTAAAAGCATAAAAAGAAATTCCGTAGTGCTGGGACTTATACATAGTGATCTATGTGATTTGCATGCTACACCATCGTTAGGAAACAAGAAGTATTTTGTTACATTCATAGATGATTATTCTCGTTTCTGTTATGTGTATTTATTACATACAAAAGATGAGGCCCTAGATAGATTTAAGGTCTATAAAACTGAGGTTGAATTGAACAAAATGGTTTGATTAAGAAATTACGCACTGATAGAGGTGGAGAGTATTATGATCCGGTATATTTCCAGTCTGTAGGTATTATACATGAAACTACAGCTCCATATACACCACAACAAAATGGTGTATCGGAAAGGAAAAATAGAATCCTAAAGGAAATGGTTAATTCCATGCTATCCTACTCGGGATTGAGTGACGGATTTTGGGGAGAAGCCATGTTAATGGCTTGCTATTTATTAAATAGAGTTCCTAACAAAAAGAACAAACTTACCCCTTATGAACTTTGGTATAAGAGAAAACCAAACTTGAATTATCTTCGAGTTTGGGGATGTAGGGCAATTGTAAGACTACCCCAACCCAAAATTAAAACTTTGGGAGAGAGAGGTATTGATTGCATTTTTATCGGATATGCAGAACATTCTAAGGCTTATAGGTTTTATGTAATAGAACCTAATGATTCAGTAGCAGTTCACACTGTAATTGAATCAAGAGATGCAATATTTGATGAAACTCGTTTTTCATTTATACCTATACCAAAGAATTTGGTTCCAAGTTCAAGTGGAACTAGTAAACGAGACAAAACTGTTGTGTCTCCTAACATGTCACCTATGCTTCGTAGAATCAAGCGAGGAAGGATTGAAAAATCCTTTGGTCCTGATTTTCAAATATATTTAGTTGAAGGATCGAGAGATGAGATTGGTTCCCAATACTCATATTGTTATCATATTGATAATGATCCAAGAACTTATAGTGAGGTTATGAAGTCTCAAGATGTTACTTTTTGGAAAGAAGCAATAAATGATGAGATGGACTCTATCATGGAAAATAATACTTGGATCTTAACGGATCTCCCACCCGGTTGCAAGCCTTTAGGTTGCAAATGGATCTTCAAAAAGAAGATGAAAGTTGATGGAACAATCGACAAGTTTAAAGCTCGATTAGTTATTCAAGGCTTTAAACAAAGAGAAGGTATTGATAATTTCGATACATATACTCCAGTAGCTAGGATCTCTTCTATAAGATTATTAATGGATTTGGCAACAATTAATAACCTTGTAATTCACCAAATGGATGTTAAGACAGCGTTCTTAAACAACATTTTGGAAGAAGAAGTGTATATGAAACAACCAAAAGGTTTTGTTATGCCTGGTAATGAGCATAAGGTGTGTAAGTTGATCAAATCATTATATGGGCTAAAGCAAGCACCTAAGCAGTGGCATCAAAATTTGATGAGGTTGTCTTATCAAATAATTTCAAGTTAAACCAATTGGATAAGTGCTTATATAGCAAATTTGATGAATCCGGTAATGGAGTAATCATTTGCTTGTATGTTGATGACATGTTAATCTTTGGTACTGACCTTAGACAAGTAGAGCTTACAAAAGAATTTTTGTCATCAAATTCTGCAATGAAAGACTTGGGGGAGGCGGATGTGATTTTTGGAATTAGAATCAAACGTGAAACTAAATGACTATCTTTGACACAATCTCATTACATTGAAAAAGTACTTAAGAAGTTCAATTGTGAGAATTGTTCTCCAATAAGCACTCCCATGGATCCGAGTGTGAAGCTTATGCCTAATACAGGAAAAGCAGTATCACAACTCGAGTATTCACAAGTGATTGGCTGCTTAATGTATGCCATGACGAGCACTAGGCCAGACATAGCTTACGTTGTAGGAAGGTTGAGTAGATACACTAGTAATCCTAGTACTCAACATTGGCAAGCCTTAAAAAAGGTGCTTAAGTAATTGAAAGGAACCATTCATTATGGTTTGTCATATGTCGGATTTCCTTCGGTGTTAGAAGGATATTCAGATGCAAGTTGGATTACCAACATAGAAAATCGTTCTTCTACAAGTGGTTGGGTGTTTTTGCTTGGGGGAGGTGCCATTTCATGGGATTCTAAGAAGCAAACTTGCATTACAAGTTCGGCTATGGAGTCGGAATTCGTAGCATTAGCAACTGCTGGTAAAGAGGCAGAATGGCTAAGAAACTTAGTGTACGAGATTCCATTGTGGCCGAAACCAGTATCACCAATTTTTATCCATTGTGATAGTCAAGCTACCTTGGCTAAGGCCTATAGCCAAGTGTATAATGGTAAGTCTAGACACCTGGGCGTTAGACATAGCGCAGTACGTGAGCTGATCACTCACGGGGTGATTACAATAGAGTTTGTTCGGTCTCAACAAAATTTAGCTGATCATTTGACGAAAGGATTAGCTAGGGACTTAGTGATTAAGTCGGTTAAAGGGATGGGTTTAAAGTCCATTTGAAATCTTTAATGGTGGGATACCCAATTCCCCTCTAATACAACGTTAGAGGCTGAATTCACTGTGGAAAGCCTACACTTAAAGATTGAAGCACATTTATTTATTTTTCATCCCAAGGTATGTGATTGGATCTGCAAGAAGGGATTTGTTGAAATAATAGTCTTAATAAATACTTTGAAAAAATGCATTTGCATGTGCATGACTGAAAGTATTTACCTATATGAGTGTGAGGTGATGTCGTTTCAATAAGATGGGACTTGGCTTTGTATGCGCTCATGAATGGATAGGGACACATGGCGTATAATAGTGTCAAGTATTAACACTTAGAGTAGTGTGGAAACACGTGTGTGTATTATCTTCATGTGTTCAAAATGGGTTGATGGATTCAATCCGTAGGACATCCTGATTCTCGGACATTTGAAACGTGTAATACACTAAGATGAAAATTCAATTCTTCGAACATTTTCATTTATGCATGAGTTTGATGTATGTATTATTTATTTAATGAATCTATGATTTCACTTAAATGGGGGAGGATTGTTATATATTTAAGTGAAAAGGTGCAACTTAAATGAAAGGGTGCAAGGCTTTATATATATTTAAGTTAAAGGATGCAAGGCTTTAATATTTAAATGAAAGGGTGCAAAGCTTTATATGAACCATTGCAATTGTTTATATGAACAATTGCAACTATATAATTGAAAGCTTGCAACTATTAATGATTGGCAACCTTTGGAAATAACCATATTGATGTTTGCACCCCTTGGTGATTAACCATTGTAACTCTTTGATAAACATTACAACTCTTCATTAACCATTGAAACTTTTGGTTTAACCATTGCAACTATTGGTTGCAACTCTTCACTCTCTATATAAGGAGATGTAGGCATTGGAAAATGATATAGAAAAATCAGAAACTAGTAGTTAGTAAGAGAGAAAAGATTCATTGTTCAAAGATCATCAAAGACTTTGAAGAACACATATAAGCACTAAAAACTCTTTTTGTTTCTCTTGTATCTTAGCCTAGAACAAGAGTGAGACTTTGATTGTCTTATTCTACAAAGGGATTTCGTGTAACCCAAAGGCTTGGAATAGGGTCGAAATACTCTTTAAGGAAAGTGACCTCGTGCGCGATTCAATCATTATCCAAGTATATAATTCAGAATTTCCAGGTTACCAACCCAAGATAACCAACAATCAATGGCCTTTGTCTCAAAGGTAAAGTCTCTGAAGCAATGAATTTGATCGATGCAATGATGAAAATTGGATGTCAACCCGATGAAGTTACCTGTGGTCTGGTTTTGAACAGAATGTGTAAGTCAAGGATCACTGCCTTGGCATTGGATCTTCTCAGGAACATGGAACATAGAAACATCAAGCCTCAAGTAGTTGCATACAGTATGGTTATAGATAGTCTTTGCAAAGATGGGAGCCTCCAAGATGCACCCAGCCTTTTAAATGAGATGCAAAACCCCAAGATATCAACCCAAACGCCGTCACTTTCAGTGCTTTGGTTGATGGTCTTGTGAAAGAGGGGAAGCTTACTGAGGCTAAATAATTGTACAATGAGAAGAAAAGCTTTTCTAATTATAGGGGGCATAATCAAAATTGTTTATAGAACTGTGGGTAGATTTGTTAAAAACAAGGAGGCATATTTAAGATTAGTTAATGTTTTACATGGAATCTTCAAAATGAGTTGGGGCCAGATGCCCCCCTGTTACTTCATGTGGCTCCGCCACAGTGGATATGTTATCGGATGTTAGATCGAAGAAAAGCTTTTCTGGATATGCTTGATCTTAGTTGCAAGAGACAAAAGTCACGGTTAGCGTGTGTGTTCACGAGGTGTATTTGGGCTTATTAGTTGGAACTAAGTTTGTTTATTTACATCTAAAAACAGAGCTTGATGTCTTCAGTCTTTTTTATTTTTTGATGTCTTCAGTCTTTTTTATCTTTTGATGTCTTCAGTCTTGTCCTTCTTTATATCGCTTTATTTCTTCAAGTGTTTCGGTTCTGATTCATGCTGATGTATTCAGTTTTTCACATGATCTGTGGCTTTAGGTTAGACATGGAGACTTTCCAAGATCATGAATAAAACGAAATATTGATTCAGCGGCTTGAGATTTTATACTCAACAATCAATTATTTTTTTTTTGGCATCAAGCCAGTAACTTTTTCAACAAAAATTAGTAATAGGAAAGGGAGGAAAACAAGAGAGTCAACGTCTTAGCGGCATTTGTAACGAAAGAGATGATCAAAGCTCTTTTAAATCTGATCATCTGGGCAGCTGAACAATGCTTGATTTCACCACAGCTTCACCGTCTCTCTTTAGGAAGTTCCCTACTCAGAAACCCAAAAGAATCACATATATGAATCAGCAGAGTGTCTTAGTGATATAACACACTGATGACAAAGCACTGAAACAAAAGCGAGTGTACAAATTTTCTGATGTATAAAATGGCCAGATCTGAGAGAGAGAGAGAGAGAGAGAGAGAGAGAGAGAGAGAGAGAGAGAGAGAGAGAGAGAGAGAGAGAGAGAGAGAGAGAGAGAGAGAGAGAGAGAGAGAGTAGTAACCTCTTGTGGAGATAAGGTGGATACGAGAACGAGGACCTTGGAACATCCAATTGTCTTCTTCCAATGATTTAACCTCTTTGTCTAGCTCACCCATCAAATCAGTTTTCAAAACTGCACCATCATGTAAAAAGCCTAAATCATTTGATGAATTTATTTCTCAAGCAAACACTTTGTTGATCTCCTCCCCTAATCACATTTCTGAGCAATTAGCAGAGTACCAAATCATCTAAGCAAGTTAAAGTCTAATAGGGAAAATGAATCTCAAGGTGATTCTATGAATCCAATTCAAGGACGCAATCCCACAACGAAAAATCTGATGACTATCGAATTTTGCGAAGAATTAGAAAAGTTTAAAGAGAAGAAGGGAAGAGAGAGACCTCGCATGGCTTCGTCCTTTCGGTCCTGCATAGAAGGAATATCCGGTGGAAATGGGAAATCGTCTAGTCCAGCGGCGGCTCCGCTGCTTCCACCGCCTCCTGCTACGGCCGTTGTCGATACCGACGAATGAGCCGGAGATGCGCCGTTCATCACCCTCAATCCCTACTTCCTCTATCTCAAACTAACTTTGAGATTGGAAAAGGACTGTAAAATCAAAATTGAACTCAGATTTATGGATGAGTTTAAAACATGAAAGCATTCTCATTATTTATTTTTAATTATAAATATTAAATTAATATTATTGAATATAAGACCTTTTTAACTTAAAATGCATTTTATTACCCAAAATTGAATTAGTTTAGGTAACTATATTGAAATAGAATAACTAACAAAATAAAAATTTGCATGAAAAGAACAGTCCTAACTAAAAAGTTTGCAGTCTCATTTTGTGTGCGAGGATTAACAAATTTAAAATCTTGAAATCTTCTCTTCGACTCTTATATCTCCTCCAGTTCAGTTGAGAAATTTCGCCATTATGAAGTTCATTTATCATTGATAGCAAATTTTTGCAGTCAGTCCTCAAATGTTGACATGTGAAAAGATGCAACATATTTTTCATAGCTCAGCGGAAGAACTTCCAACTCAAAATACAAAGCAGATTCATGTCGTCTTTGATTTTTTACGCCCATAAGTTGAGTTCGTCCAATATTTTCTTGCCATATCCATCCACTCACACTGAACACTAGTGTAGAGGTCCTATAACCATATGAAAAATATATATTTTCATAGCATATGGCTTGAGCTGATTCTGTTGTAGGAGAATAAGAGACAAGTTGATGAGAACGTAAAGCTTGTATTTGCTTATTGATCAAACAGCTATAGATATCTTTCCACAAACGTACAATTGTGTCCTACATTCTCGGAATGCTTTAACAACATGAAACAAACTAATTCTCTATTAGGTAGCAACTACTCATACACAATTTCCATTTATTAAGTCTACAACTACTAAACTAAACGTCAAGACTAACAAATCCTTCTGTAAACTGATATCTCGAATGAAATATCAGTTTACTCTGGCATCTCGACCGAACCAATTGTCTCTTTCAGCTTCTTAAATGTATCCAATTTCAAGGGTTTATTCATGATATCGCCAGATGATCTTAAATGTATCTAATTTCATGAGTTTATTTATGATAGAAACAATTACTTGGCAATAATACAATATTGGGAATTTGTCTCCTTGATTGTTCTCTAAGAACACAGACATTTGAATATGTTTAAGAAATTAAATAATAAGATACAATGAAAAGCAATTCATATAATCAAGGAAACAATGTTACTAACCAATTGTACTCGAAATGTCCATTAATGAGATTTTATGAGCAACATTTGTTCCTACAATACTCTTAAATGGTCTTCCCCATGAATTAGTTATAAGAGGAAACGATGTTCTCATTCACCTCTTGCAGATGGCTCTCCGCAGCGGTCTCGAGTTTCTTCTTCTCCCAGTTGTCCTTCAGATGACTTGGAACTTTGTCGTACTTTTTTGCAAGAAAACGTCATGCAGCGTGAGAAGACCGCCGGATTGACCTCTTACAATTGGAAATAAGCCTCTTACTCTTCTTCTCCATGTCAGCGATGTAATTAATAGCAGCAGCCTTCTCAAGCTCGATCGCATCCAACTTTGCCATCATTGCTTTGAGCTCAGAGACCTTCTCTCGGTCGTGAACAACATCCTAAACTGAGTAGAATCTCGAGAAAGTACGTTGGAATCACGAAGGTAAGGCCGCAGTCTTTGAAGGAAGTAATGTAAGCTCCACAATATCGCAGTCTCACGCACTCTGGATTTTCCTCGTCGAGTAGAAGGGAAGTCTCGACCTCTTACTCTGCTCCCCAATAACCCTATAGATCATCCAGATCCTTGCTCACAACGATGGACCCAAAGTAGGGACCATAATTTTCTATCCGTCAATTCAAAGGACGAGTCGACAGAGATAAACCAAAGAGAGCGTTCGGAAAACACGTAAGAGAGAGAGCAAAAAAAGTAAAAATAACAGAAGAAAAAGAGACTAGAAGAGAAAAAAAGAAGAGATTGCATCGATTTTCAAGAACGTAATCATGATTTATTTACCCTAATTGATCTCGTTCACACGATGAAAAATTAACAATCATGTCACATCAAATTTTATGCGGCTAGTATGACACATGTCTGCATATCTAAACTGCCGCATCTAGACTGTTCACAACATCTTTTGATCTTTTCGAGAAAGGTGCGTTTTGAGCTGTTTTAAAATTGGAGAAAAGCTAGCCTAGAGTGATTAAACGGGTGTTAGATATCATTAAGCCACACAATTATTCAAGTTTGAATTAAGAACGAGCTCAGAACATAGATCAATGGCTAGAACAGCGCACTGTCGTGGCGCTTGTTCCTTTCAGAGAACAGCCCCGGAGACTAAATTGTCGTTTGTTCCGAGTTATGTCTATGAACAGTAACGATCATGCCTACTCAGTTCATATTACACTCTAATATCTACTTTCGCTGATTAAGGATATAATATTTATTCTAAACAAATCAAACAATCTATAACACGGTTAATGAATAGATGAAACCCTAGATCTAACATAAAGTGATCAGATTCATGCTAGCATTAAGTTAAGTTTAGAATAAAGGCTATCAATGAACATACAACTTATTTGTGTGTAGCTTAATGAATCCAACACCCTAACACCCTAAACTAACAAGATTGACTACTCAGTAATCATGGCAATAAACACAATAAGAAATACTAAATAATGCTCCATAAATCAAAATCAAAAACTAAAAATAGGGTTCAAGAAATCTTCTCTAATCGCGAGAACAAGGTGAAGATTCTTTTCTCCCTTACAAAATATTGAATCCAAACAAGTTTTTACTGAAAAATATGAAATAAATCTGAGCTGAAAGAGTCTCCCCTGCTAATGGTCGTGCCTTCTCTTTTATAGGGTTTTGTGGCGGTTGGAAAAAAGGGGGGGAATAAAATTAGGGTAAATCCCAAGAGAATCTGCAGTTTCCTAAAGTATTTTTGCGGGTGATCAAGGCTCTGCTTGATCACTGGGGTTGTTCTCCGGGACAGAATTCAAATTTCTCCTTTTTCTTCATTTTTCCCTCCAAAGTTCCACAACCTCTTCTATACATGAAATGTCTCGAATAGAGCTGTAAGTACCCTATAATTGCATGAGAAATATCAATAAATCACAATCAAAGTATGTTAAAAACACACTATATCAACGCTAATTTTGTAGCAAGTATTAAAGGGATGCATATAATGGATATACGCTTTCACACACACAAATATTGGGGGTGATTAGTTGGGTTGTAGAAAAGGACTTTAGCTTTAATTTCTATCTACAAACATAAAGTTACCAATCATTCTCTATATAGTTTTAAAGCTAAAGTAAAAAAAAAAATTGTAGGAGCCTTATTTACTAAAACAAAAAAATATAGTTGTAGGAATATATTTCTTTTTGTCATTTTCTCATTCAGTTTCTAGAAGTACACTAGATACATATACATCAAACAATTCAACATACTAAATTCTGTAGTAAAATTGCTAGAGCTACATCACATCCAGTCGCTCCATTGTCGACCTCGAGTTCTCAATCTAGCGACTTCAATCAAGTTGTCAGCTATGTTTTGCCACAAAATGATTATACACATGAATATGTAACACCATAAATAAACACTAAGGACTCATGAGTCTCACCCCTAGGACAGTCTGAGACTGTGAATAAGCCTTCAGAGAATCAGCTGGGTTGTGGACACCGGAATAAAACTCTTCATGTGAAACTATATGGTTACATGTTGACTGTAATAGTCGATACCACTTATAGGTTTAACGTTGACTTTGTATTCCATCTCTACATATGTGGACTACTCTGTTTTCTCGGTCAATCATTGCAAGTTATTAGGTACCATTACCCCTACTTATGAACCACACAGCTAAAAAGAGACAATGAAAGATGAGAACCGGCGAATGGCCTCTCGACAAGAAATTGATGCTCTTGAGGACAATGGCACATAGGATATTGTAACACTTCCAAAAGGAAAGAAGGCATTTGGATGTAAGTGGGTGTTTTTCTTGATGTTCAGTGCTGATGGAACTTTGGAACGACATTAAGCTCGGCTAGTTGTACTCAGAAACAACCAAGTTGAAGGTGATGATTACAACCAAAAATTTTCTAATGCTGCCAAGATAACCACAATTTGAATTTTATTACAGCAAGAAGCATCTCTCATTTGGGAAGTTCCCCAGATGGACGTACACAATGCATTCCTTCATAGCTAACAGAGGAAGTTTACATGCGCTTACCTCCAGGCTACCGCGGTTGAGACAAGAATCAGGTATGTTGAGTACGCAAATCTCTCTATGGACTTCGCCAAACGCCTCTCAGCTGGTTCAAAAAACTAAATTCAGCTCGGCTCGAATACGGATTTGTTCATTGCAAATCAAATTATTCCCTTTGAAAAAAAAGAGAACATGGCTCTAAACGTCTACATGTTTTAGTATATATTGATGATCTTACTATCTCTGTGCATTCAAGATTACTTAAATCATTTATTTCACATGAAAGACTTAGGAATCTTGAAATATATTTTTTGAATTGAATTGGCTAGAAGTGAGAGTGCATCTACTTGTTTCAGCGGATGTATGTTCTTGACATTCTACAAAAACAGATCTTATGGCAGCAAAGCCAGTATCCTTTTCATTAGATCAGAATCACAAGTTACCTCTTGATGAGAGTGATTACCTAAAGGACGTTGCAGACGATGTGAGATTAGTGGGGAGCTTATATATCTCGCAAACACTCATCTAGACTTATCTTACTCCATTCGTGTGTTGTCTCAATTCATGTATAAGCCGAGAAAATCTCAGTGGGAAGCGGCTACACGAGTGGTTATATATCTAAAAGGCAACCCTAGACAAGGCATATTGTTGTGAGAAAACACAAACTCACACTAATTGCATGGTGTGATGCGAACTGGGCAGGATGCCCCAATCATTCGACGATCTTTGACTGGATGTTTCATTCAAGTTGGTGGTTTTCCTATTTCATGGAAACGAAGAAACAACATTCAGTATCCTTGTCTTCAGCAAAAGCAGAGTATCGGACAATATCATTCACTCGTAAGGAATATTTTTGGCTAGGTGGACTACTCAAGTCCCTTAAGATCACGTTCACCATGCCCATTCCACTTTACCGCGATAATCAAGTAGCCCACATCAGTGCCAGTCTAGTGTTTCATGGACAAACCAAACATGTCGAAGCAGATTGCCATGTTGAGCGTCAGGAGATCATCAAAGGAACAATAACAACTCGCCATGTTTCTACACATGATCAGCTAGCAGACATATTCACTAAAGTCTTGGGAAGTCGTGAGCTTGAAAGTTTCATCGGTAAGTTGGGCATAGCTTGAGGGAGGGAGGGGGGGGCTGTTAATAGGGGTCATTTATTAAAATAATTATATAATATTACTAAGAAAATATTAATCTGGGTCAAAGAAAATGTTTTGAACTGGTGATATGGGGTCAAGCTAAAGGATTTTAACCAAATGTTCCAGCAAAAATCAAACGTATATAAGCTAAATTCATTTATTTGTGAGTCATAGGGGTCAACTGACCCCCCTCCCACCACATGGTTCCGACACTATGTGTTACGATACACGGTCGGATAAGGCGACTATGTAAAGTATATATTTTGGGATCTCTCTGTTCAGGAAGTTAGATAAAATGATTAGTGTATATATACTTTTGTCTTTGACCTACAGCAATACACTAGAAAGTATTTACCCGACACAGCTTTATTGACAGATTGCATGAGGCTCCATTGGCGTACATACTATAAAATATTCTGCTTGTTCGATTCATATCATCATAAAGTATGATTTTCCTTCATTGATCAGACGACGAATGTACATGTCCAATTTGTAGGTAGGAGATGTTGTAAGACTAAGAGAATGTACATCTCCACTTTGTAGTGGTTGGTGTTAGCACCCACTCCAAAGTAAACAAAGAGAACCGGAATTTCAACCCTGAGTATTTATTTTGAATCTCAGTACATAAGTTTCTTGTTGATTAGTGAAAAGTATTCATAGAAACTAAAAATAACTAAAAGGAAAATAATGGAAGATGACTAGTCTACGGGTGAAGAAATCTCAACCCCATAAATCATCAAATGCAGCAGAATTAATGGCCTTAGAGAACTCCTGAAAATTAATCCGGCCGTCTCCGTCGCTATCAGCCTCCTTAATCATCCCGGTCAATTCCGCCACCGTCAAGGCATGGCCAAGCCTAGCCATGGAATGAGCCAATTCCTTAGCAGTGATAAACCCATTTCCGTCAGTATCGAATATCCTGAACAAACGGAGAAGCTGCTCCTCCGTGTAAGGAGTCCTCGTTTTCTCCTCTGAAAGAAGCTCCGGCGAGACCAAATCCACGAACTCCGGGAACTCCACGAGCCCGTTACTTTTATTGTCGGCTTTGTCGATCAGTGTTTCGAATTGGTCTGGACTCGGTTTAAGCCCGAGTGCTCGGAGAAGTGATCCTAGTTCGAGCTGTGTTAAGCTTCCGTCTTTGTTCCGGTCGAATGAACGGAAAATCTCCCGGAGCTCATTTATTTGCTCTTCGTCTAACTTCTTGGAGACTTTGTGACTCATAATCACTTGCTTGATCTACACGTTTTCTTATTTCCTAACTTTGAGAAAAACACAAACGGAAACTTCTGTGTTATGTAGTAATTCAGTTATCAAAAGATCATGAAATGTGACAGATAGATTTCAGATTTGGGAAATTATATTAGATTCAACGACAAGGCAAGGTCTTCTCCTTTTTAGGCGGATCTTCCTTTTTACTAGGGTTCAAACTTAAACTTGTTTTGAATCACGAAAAGGATAATAAAATAAACTTGTTCCATAGGTCTCTATAGCACAAGAACTTAAATTTAAGTGTTGAAAAAAAAATTCACTAATGTTTTTTTACTTTTTTTTAGAAAAGGCAATTCGCTTAATATTTTGTAGTTGTTTGTTTGCTAAAATTTATTTCTAAAATTTTACGTCTACTAAAACTTACGTACGGCATAGGTCTTTTGGTTTTCTCAACTTTTTTCATTTATTTTTCAGCATATTGATTATGTTATCACCTATTAATATCGAGAGGATGAAATAGCGCATGGAAAAGTGACTTATCAATTTAATTGCCGTGTTAACACTATACGTTGAATATATTGTTATATTTTTCTAGAAACAAGTTGACTTTTGCATTTATGTTCTATTTTCTTTTGAATTGCTGCGGTTTAAAAAGTTTTGGCTAGCAATATCAACTGGGGCTGGTCAGGTCTGATTGGACCAAATCTGCAAAGTACGTAAATATTTGAGTCCAGCTTATCTCAGTCCGAAAATATTTTAGACTTATAGTTTAAATCGGTATAATTTCAACAGGGCTTCACAGATTTTTTGTTTTTTTAAACAATTTTTCTATTAGTTATTTACCAGAAATCTGGCATAAATATAGAACATCCATTACAAGAAAGTAAGTGTTACATATATAAAGTCAGTGAAATGCTATTACATGATAGCATAGCGTTTTGGTGAACGTTGTGTATGCCTATGTTATCTTTTTTTTTTGGTATTTTATATAGCGCTCTTATGTATAGTATGTTAAATATTTCGTTCGATAGTGTTAATTAGTTGTGCAATTGTATAACAAATAATAATATATAATAATTACTATTATTAGTTGAAACACAACACTATTAAAAAGAATCAGAGTGGATAGTGAAAATAAGCTTTTCTTCTATGAACCCTTGGTTCCTTGAGAGGGAATGTGATTCCGGCTTCAACCCTGGTGAACCTCCAGCTCACCATCGGCCTAAACCTCCCGACGCCCCCCCTGATTCCCTCATTGTCTTCTCACCTCTTCCGTCTTCTCCCTCCTCTGCTCTAATTATTATCTCCTTTGTAAAGAAGAGAACATACTCCACTGTCCCTAACCAAGGAACCCCATTAGGAACTCCAATCAGCAAGGTACCACCTACTAAAGGAACAAACTTATCAACTATCCTAGAATCTGGATCTCCAAAAACAGATCTAAGAAAAATACTATTTCAGAAACAGTGACATTTAACCCTAACTTTTCTATTCTCCTTCCTTCAAACTCCTCTCCCATAAACACTAACCCATCCCTTTCTAATTTTGAATCTGCCTCCTCCAATACTACCCTAACTTCAAATCCCCCCCTCCATTATCACAAACCTATCCCCAATCCTAGGCAAGCCCTCATCTATACCTAAAGATCCTTAATCCTCAGAACCTCTTGTTACCAATTCCCCTCCTATACCAGTTATAATACCCCAACCTTAAACTCTGCTCAGCCCCCATTTCCTCAGAAAAAACCATTACTTCCTGGCCAACCCAAGTCCTGGGTTCAGAAAGCAAAGCAATCCATTGAATGATCTCTTCAACGCCTTGCTCCCACTTCCACCTCTGCGGATAGGAAGCCCCAAGTTATTGTCCATGATGCTGTCTTCCAACGAGGAGCAGAACTACACAAGCAATATCTAGTAGGTACATTCCTTGGGAAAATGCTTGACTATGGAATCATCCAAAGTGTTGTTAACTTTATGTGGGGGAAAGGTGTAAAGCTTGAAATACACATGAAACCCCAGAGGAGATCTTTCTTAGTCTGTATCCCGAATGACTTCATCCATTCGAAGGCCTTGGAAAAGAGATTATGGTATGTAGGCACATCCATGTTTCATGTCTCCCAATGGGGCTCATCAACTACAAGCACAATACCTGAGATTAAGTCAATTCCCCTTTGGGCCTATATCTCAGTCATTCCTTTCGACCTAAGAACTAAAGAAGGTCTCAGTCTTGCTGTCGGGTTCGTTTGGGAGCCTATAGAAACATATGACTACACTAAAACCTCACTGATCTCAACGTAGCCCACGTAAAGGTGGAAGCTGATTTCACCAAGCCACTGCCTTCTTTGGGGGAATTGGTTAGACAGAATGGTGAGATCATCTCAATCGACATTGTTTATCTGTGGACTCCTCCCTCCTGCACTCAATGTGGTCGAATATGACATGTGATTAAAGACTGCATATACTCCCCTATGAAAGAAATGGACAAGGAGGTGTCTAAGAAACAAGAGGCTTCCTCCCAAGTTGATGTTCCAGATCCTCCAGTGAGTAGTCCTCCAATAGTTGGGTTAAACACTACTCCCCAAGCCCCAAACACTTCTTCCAAATCCCATCATCAGTTTCTGACCCCCCCTGATCATGATGATGTAGTTCCTGATCCTCTTCCTCCCGATGACATGACTATAGATTCTCCTACCCTTCCTATCCTTTCTAATACCCTCTTTTCCCCTCCTCCTTTGCCCAACCCTCCTCTAGAAATCTCTCTGCCCAACCCTCTATCCCCCTCCCAAATTCAGACCGTCCAATTCTCCTCCTCCCCTTCTAAAGCCCCTTTTGTTTTTGGCATCCCTGCTACCTATGCACCCACTTTTGGTTCTTATATTACCTCCAAACAAGCTGCTGCCTTCAATGCTCCTGCGATCACCCTTCCACCCCAATTCACTTGTCCATCCCGGCCTCCTTTAAAGTTTTCTGCATTAAAAAAACCCCTCCTTACTATCTAACCCTCCTACCTTGAAGGATCCACCAATTGGTGGCTCTCCTCCCCCTCCCCCTTAAAATGTCTACTCAATCATTTTTTGGAATGTTCGCGGCCTAAATAATGCGGATAAGCACCTACCTTTTGCTTAATGGCTAAATTATAATAAGCCACTTTTTGGTGCCATTTTGGAAACCCATATAAAGGAGCCTATGCTCAACTCAATAATGTCTAAAGTTTGTCCCCGGTAGCAGTTCACTACAAATCACTATTCGGATCCTGATGGAAGGATTATCTTCATTTGGCAACACCCTGTCTCTGTCAAAGTTTTATCCCAATCTCGTCAATTCCTTACCACGGAAGTCTCCATCCCAAACCACCCCTATTATTATCACTTTAATGTATGCTTCCAACTTGGCCCAGGAACGGCCTGGTCTTTGGGTTGACCTTTTAAATACCCATCGTCACTTCTCCCTTGATTCCAATCCTTGGCTGGTTGCTGGGGACTTTAACCAAATAGCCCATCCCTCAGAACACTCCTCACCATCTACCCAATCTCTCACCTCTAATATGATTGTTTTCAGAGACTCACTCCTCCAGCTAGGTCTTTTCGACTTACGCTATCAAGGCATCTTTAACACCTGGTCAAATAAGCAACCCACTTGTCCCATCACCAAAAAGCTTGACCGTGCCCTAGTAAACTATCAGCGGGTCTTTGTCTTCCCTAGCAGCTCTGCAAACTTTCTCCCTCCAGAATTCTCCGACCACACCCCCTTGCCTCCTCAACCTAGCCACCCCCTCCCTATTGCTGGTACTTAACCGTTCAAAATTTTTAATTACCTAACCCACCATCCACTATTCCTTTCCTCTGTGAGAGAAGCCTGGGTTTGATTCGGAATCTTTTCATCAACTCTTGCGGATCTCAGCTGGAAACTTAAATCTTTAAAGAGTGTACTTCGTAAACTAAATAGAGAGAAATTTTCTAAAATTCAAGAGAGAGTGATTTATGCTAACAGTTTGCTTAAAGATGTGCAGGTTAAAGCTCTACTACACCCTACCCCAGAGTATTTCTAGGAAGAGAAAGAACTACATGATAAATGGGTGTTTCTACGAGTCATTGAAGAAGCCTATTTCAGACAAAAGTCAAGGATCAATTGGCTTAGAGAGGGGGACTTTAACACAACATATTTCCATCGAGTAGCAGTTGTTCGAGCTTCCATTAACACCATCGGACCTTTCCTACTACCAAATGGTTGTGCCATCACGAATCCTCAGGCAATGGCCACCCATGCAGTGACGCACTTCAGATCTTTTCTATCCCCTGAAATCTTGCCGTTTTCTCAGGCTCCGGTGACCTGGTTCCAGCACCTTCTCTCTTTCAGGTGCCCCCTAAATGCAGAGGATATGTCAACCATTCTTGACGGAGCATCTATAGCTGCAACAGTGCTGAAATTAAACCAAAATAAATCTCCAGGACCGGATGGTCTTACCACAGGTTTCTTTAAAGGGGCTTGGAGTGTAGTAGGAGAAGAAGTTGTCTGCTCTATCCAGAGGTTTTTTACATCAGGGTTCCTGCCATCTTCAATAAATGCCACAATCCTCACTATGGTTCTGAAATTCTCTGGTGCTTCATTAGTATCAGACTATAGGCCCATCTCATGCTGCTCTACTCTCTCCAAAGCCATCTCAAAACTTTTGGTTTCAAAGCTCAAGCCGATCCTGCCTAATTTTATCCTCCCTAACCAAACGGCTTTTGTTCACGGAAGGCTCCTGGTAGAAAATACTATCCTAGCTACTGAACTGGTTAATGTCTACCACAAAGAAACATGACCAAAACGGTGGTGATTAAGGTAGATATCGCGAAAGATTTTGATACCATCAGCTGGAGTTTCGTATTAAATTGCCTAATAGGAGTTGGAATCCCCCGGAGCTATGTACGGTTGAGTGAGGCCTGCATCACTACACCATCTTTCACTGTCGGGCATAATGGACAAGTTCATGGCTATTTCAAAGGGGAGAGAGGTCTCCGACAAGGTGACCCACTCAGTCCCTACCTGTTTGTAATAGCCATGAAATGTCTTTCTATATTACTTGACAAGGGTGCGGAAAATGGGAGATTCAACTATCATCGCAAGTGCGCGTCCACTAAATTGACCCATCTATGTTTTCTGATGATCTATTAATCTTCACAGACGGTTCTGAAAGATCTATAACAGGGGTTTTGGAGATACTTGATGAATTTAAATCGTTGTCAAGATTGGCGATAAGTATTCAAAAGACAGCTTTCTTTAGTAGTGGGCTCTCACTCCAGGAAATAATACTATCTCATCCTCCACAGGCCTATCCCAACGATTCCTTACCTATTCACTATTTAGGCGTTCCCCTTATATCTAAGAAGCTCTCAATCCTAAACTGTGAGCCTCTACTAAATCAAGTCAAGAGCAAAGTCAATACCTGGATCGTGAAATCCCTTTCCTTTGCTGGCAAGTTGCTACTGGTGAATAGCGTCATTGCGGGTATTACGAATTTCTGGTGCTCCACTTTTGTTATCCCTAAAGCCTGCATCAAAAAAATTAACTCCATCTGTGGAGCTTACCTCTGGAACGGATCCTTGGAAGGGTCCCACTCAGCAAGGGTTTCATGGGAGATTATTACCTTGGAAAAGAAGGAAGGAGGGCTAAACTGTAGAGATTTGGCTTCTTGGAACAAATCATGCACTCTAAAATTTATTTGGGTTCTCTTTTGCAACTCGGGCTCCTTGTGGGTAGCGTGGTATAAGCAAGAAGTTCTGAATGGGTCACTGAGCAATTTCTGGACCAAAAAAAACAAATCAGAAACACTCTTGGTTTGCAAACAAACTGCTGCGAATTAGAGGTACTGCTTTTCCTTGGGTGAAACTAAAAGTAGGAAATGGTACAATACCAGTTTTTGGATATATAACTGGTCGCCTTTTGGAAGCCTGGAATTGTTCCTCTCTCCTGCAATATCAAGGCGAATGGGTGTCCCTGCAAATGCTACTTTAAGGGAGATCAATGTCAACGGAAACTGGTTGGTCCAATCCCCCCGAACTGAAAACCAAGTACTGCTACAGGCTTACCTTTCTACCTTGCAACTTACCAATGTGGAAGATGCCTATGTTTGGACAGTCAATGGAGTAACCTGAAACAAATATAACACAGGATTGGTCTATAAGGAACTGAAGAACCACGCTCTAGTGGTACCTTGGTTCAACACAATTTGGTGTAAAGGAGGCATACCAAAACACAACTTTCTAGCTTGGCTCTTCGTCTTGAACCGATGCCCTACAAGAGATCGCTTAATCATTTGGGGGCTAAATGTGGACCCAGTCTGTCTTCTTTACAATATGGCTCCAGAATCACGCGATCACCTTCTGCTCCAGTGTTCCTACAGTTGGGAAGTCTGGTACTCTACGGCAAGTCAATGCCAGGTTTCGACACCAAGAGACTTCGATAGCATCATCAACTATTTCAACACTCTACGGCTCCCTAAACCTCAAAAAAACTGCTCTTGATTGCTTGGCAATGTGCAATTTACATGATTTGGACATAACGGAACTTAAGGCTCCACCGGAGAAGTTTCAGATTGCCTACCTCTCTCCTATCATCTCTCAACCTCACAGTGAGAAACAAGTGCTCCAGCTTGCGATCAGAAAACCCAGCTGTAGCCTCGTCCATGATACAGATGTGGCTCCTTTGATCTTCCCAAATCGCCGATTGGATCAAACTCTCCCCGCTCCCTCTACTGCATGATTTTTCGGTCAACGATTACTGCAACGGGCCACATTTTGTTTTGTAAATTCTACTACTACTGGGCTTCTAGTTGCTTGGGTCTCCTTTTGTATACTCATAAACACTACTAAGGCCCAAAAAGCATGTATTGTTTTCTTTCATGCATTTTAATAGAAATCCTTATATCAAAAAAAACACAACACTATTGAATATAATTGTTAGTTTTAATATAGCAATTGTTTTTTTTTTGTTATTATTTCTGTTATTCTAGCTGGGAATTTTGTATAATAGCACTACACTAAAAAGTGCATGTAACATGGAAAGATTACGAGGAGTAGTCTCATGAGCTCTTTTTAAGCCAAACATGTCTATCCTCTCCTCTCCATTTGCTTGGTTTAATGCTTGAGATAGTAGGTATCCCATCGGTGCGGAAACAATATGTTTATCTTTTCTATGTCTCATTTTATAGTGTTTTTTTTTTTTTGATAAAACTCATTTTATAGTGTTCCTTCAGCAACTCAGCAACAAGTGAATTTTTAGTGTGCTCCGCAATATCTAGGACATAAAGGACACCCTACTTTAGAAGTTAAGAGCCAATTATCTTGCCAAATATGAGCTATGCTGCCATTCCCAAAAGCCTAACATAAATGGTTCTTTAGTAAGTCAAATCCTATTAGGATGACTCACCACTGATGAAGTATTTCTCTTTTAGAACTCTTGCTAGAAGGAAATTAGGTTTATTAAGAACTCGCCAGCTTAACTTAGCAAGGAGGATATCATTGAAGCATTGGATATCCCTGAATCATAAACCTCCATCTTTCTTAGATTTTACCAATATACTCCAAGCCACCATGACATCTTTATCTCATTTGGTTTTGCATCCCACCAAAACCGTGTTAGAGCTTATTGGATCCTTTTGCAAAGAGACAATGCGAGTTTGAAACAAGACATAGCGTGGGTGGGCATAGAAGAGAAATTATTTAGAGTTTTTTTTTGCCTTTAGTGCTTGCATTAAAGAAACCTTAGTTATTATCAACCAAATTGTCAAAGATTTTTGTTTCTTTGTTTCCAATACGCCTCTTCAGCTAAGGAAGCAGCTTTGAGATAAGCATTTATACTTTTAAGATTTTCTTCATCATAAGTGTTGTTTGTCATAGCTTCCTCCAAATCTTTCTTTCTATCTTCAATGATTCTCCTGTTGTTTCTTTGATGTACTTTGTGCCAAGTGAACAGGACCTTTCCGACTTGAATTACTTCTATTTTACAGAGCAGGTAGATGAGTCGCATCTAAATATGCAGTTTTGTAGTTTTAGTATTTGTGTAATGGAAGAAATCTTTATTTTGTATGATTTCTATAGAATTATTTACATATCTTTCTCTAAGAATTTTAGTTAAAGTTTTATTTCACATAAACATGTTAGAAATACAATAACTTATATGAAAACTAGTCTATGAATACTCACCGATTAATTTTTCACTTTTTCGTTAACTCACTAGACATGAATCGGCTATCCGATTCACGCCTAATGTAATTCTAAACGATAAAATATATCTTCTGTATTGTATAAATATTTTAGAAATAAGCCAATTTGTACCCACTCTACAGCATGTCTAACAAGAAGTATATCCGCGAGTAATAATCTAATTTCTCAAGCCTATGAAAACACATAAAATTCTAGATAATCGAACATAAAGTTTATCCAGAAGTAGTTTTATGAATTTACATATATATATATATACACATATATACAATAAAAATTCTGTTAATTTAAATCATTTTTAAGTTTCAGATTTTTACTTAATTGTTGTTGATGAGTCCACCATGACAATTGAGAGTCCATAGTCTTAATATTATGCTTCAATCATGGTTGACCAATGTAAATTGACTTAATATCAAGAGAAAAAATTTTTTTTGAGCCAAAAAAACTATAAAGTTGTCTCATTAGTATAATCATTATCCTAATTGTCTCATTAGTATAATATTTTCAAAAATCACAATACTAAACTTGAAATAGAATTACCTATATATTAAAGAAATATTAAAATATTTTAAACATTTAACTAATTAAAGAAAAAGGAAAAAACTTTTAACTAATTAAACATTTAACTAATTAAAATATATTACTCCCCTATCCTTTTCATCAACAGAGAATTCACATCGAGAAGCTCCAACCAATTCATATACACCACATAAGGCATATATATGCATCATGGAAGAAACTTTGTAAAATCTTTTATGAAAATCAGAAAATATAGAAGAGAGGTTGAAGAAGACGAAATATTGAAGAAATTGATTTTCTTTTTTACATTTTGTTCAAAAAATGAATTTAAAGATAAGAAAACATAATATTTGCAAATGTTTTCATAACTACAATTTCCTTAATTTTCGCAACTGTTCATACTTATCCGTAGAATCCAAATTCCAATATAGGTAGAAGACAATTACAATGTTTGAAATAAGTTATATGCGTAAGTAGATTATTAGTGGACTGCGGATTGTAAATTCTGCATACTTTAGAAAGATATGTAAAATGCAGATTGAGGATTCCAAATTTATTTGGATTACTTTATTTTCAGCAAACACATAACAAAAAGTGGATTTTGAATTCTACTTTATTGAACACGACATCTGCTATTCGTGGAATGTAAATTTAATTTTTTATTTAACAAAATTTTCAACCCAAAAATACCAATACATTGGTATAAGTATTTCTTCAATATTTTATATTTTTTCAAATTGTTTTTGGTTTGCAAAATAATTTATTTTGATTTATTTAGAAAAATAGAAAGGGCAATAAAGGCAAAGGATACACATTCGTTTTTATGCTAATGTGAGAACCTTGTGTTTTTTGGATCAAAAAAATAATTTTCCGTAATATCAAAAGCACGCGACATCATCGAAAATTAGGGTCTACGATCTATTTCCCCATGAAAACTATCATATGGCACCAGATGTCTCTGAAAACTATCACCTATGTCTATCCCCCCCCCCCCCGATGTTGGTTTATACAAATTCAAATGGAATTCTTCAATACTTGAGACCAAACCGAAATCACGACCATAACTTCAACCCGACCAAAGCTTTACCCGAGAAAAAGTAATACCCGAGCAGAAAAAAACGAACCTGACCCTATAAACCTGAAAACAAAAACCCCCAATTCTCTGGAAACAAAAAATAAGAACCCTAAATCCTCTTTTGTGTTTGAAGAATCATTCAGGGGCTTCAAGTAATTCATCTGGAGCATCGAGTGGAGGAAGTAGTTCTCTTCGCAGAGATGGAAGGATGATGGGGATTCCAAAGAGATGTTGGTGTGTGACTGAAATCATCCATTTGATGTCGATATCCAACCATAACCCATACAGAAGATACTTCTGATGTGCACATGCTGCAGCGAAGAAGGTGAGTTACGTTTTATTATGCATAAGTGTTTCTGATTTTTCTAATTGATTTTGCGGTGAAAGGAAGCTAAATGGTTGGTGTTTTATGTTGTAATTCATGATATAGCTTATGAATGATAACCACGTCTTCAAGTGGATTGATGAGGTTTTGATAGATGGAGTTGAATCACTCCAATGTTCTTGTTAAGACCTTTCCATGTTCTTAATGTCTTCTTGTGATGTTCTAGTGGTATTGTAAGACATTTTCATGTTCTTGTTGTCTTCTTATTGTGTTCTAGTGGTATTGTAAGATCTTTTGTATGTTCTTGTTGTGTTCTTGTTGTCTTCTAGTGGTATTGTAAGAACTTTGGCTTTAATATATGAGCATTAACAAAAGATAACTTAACAAACGTATGTCATATGCTTACACAAACATATAAACATAAACATAAATAAACAGAGCCTTGTGCTCTCCACATAAAACAGTGCAAAAGATCTTGGGTCTCACATAAGAGTCATGCTTTCTACATAAAAAGTTTCAACCCCACAAAAATCCATTCAAACCGAGATAACATCCTAGATAAGATAAAAGACTACATCCTAGATAAGATAAAAGACCAAAACACTCATCTACACATATCCTCATATCCGAGAATTACATGACATCCAGCTTGAGAAGTCGTTGGTGAAGCTGTTTGAGAAACGGCTGGAGAAGCATTGTGAGAAGGAGCTGGAGAAGCATTGTGAGAAGGAGCTGGAGAAGCATTATGAGAAACAAATCCTCTCTAATTTTATCCTAGTTGCTTGACACTGTGGCCTCGAGACAGTAAGTCCCCATTTCTCCTGAATTGTTTCTTCTATTTTCATGGGCATATAATACTCCGCTTCCTCTCTAATTCTATCGACGAACAACCTAGCAATCTGCGGAACCTTCAACATCTCACATGATCCATTACGAACACAGCTATGCTTATTTATAAACACCCTAACTTTCCAGATATCGTCACTAGGAAGCACAAACGCATACACCTTCCATTCACAAGCTTCACCTTCACCTTCACCTTCACTAAATCAACCAACACATTTGAATCCAATTTTCTTTTTATCATACATGTATTGTTTGATGTTTCGGCCTGTTCTGAGTGAGTAATCAAGGACACACTCCTTAAAAGCCACTCCATTGAAGAATCTCTGATCCTTGTACAATAACCCGTTACCACGCCTCACATGGTTGCTCGACTTCTTTTTCGAAACTTTCTCACCCTTGTTACTCTCGTTACATCGTTATCGCTGTCATTATCACTTTCTGGAACCTCATCATGTTGAATTGAAGGCTCATTGACGAAGTTCTCTACCAGTTGCTCGATTCGAATTCCTCTCTCTCTCCACATCTTCTTCGTCGAACTCATCTTCCACATTTGGGCCCTCCACGTTCTGTAAAGATCCATCGTCAGACTCCATTAATCTTTGCTTCCAAATCAAATGAGATTAGGTTTTCTAGGGCTCAACAATTTGAGGACTTTTTTATTTAGATTTCGAATGAAAGAATCGGGTCTGGGTATGGATCACTTTTTAATGGATCTGGATCTGCAATCGGGTATAATTCGTTCTTAAGCAGGTTTAGTTTGGTTAACTATCAATTTAATTGGCTTATGGTTTAAATTATAACAGTAAACCGTTATTAAACCGTTTAATTTGATTTTTGTGGGGAAATTGATTTCGAACTATGTACTAGGGGGAAATAGATTTCAAACTTTAGTTTCGGGGGGAAATAGACAGATGTGATAGTTTCAGAGACATTTGATGCTATATGATAGTTCTCGTGGAGAAATAGATCGTCGACCCCGAAAATTATAAGGATTAGGGCATCTCCAACAAGCCTCTTCATTTTAAATGGGGTCCACTCTCAAGAAGATAAGCGGCACGTTCTCCAACAATCGTTCTCAAATTTATTTACATAAGAATTAGTAATTTATACTTTGGTCCTCAATATTATTAATAATTAACTATAATCAATAAATTTTCAAAAACCAGTAAAACATACTATTTGAAATATATTAAAATAAAACATATTTGAGAAAATATCCTCTTATATATTAATTGAGAAGTCACTTTAGTGACTTTTGCTTATGTGTCACTCACCGGTGAAGTATAAAGAAAATGTTATAATTTGATTGGTCGATGTTTTTTAATTTTCAATTATTTTAATTAGATCTAAAATAAAAAGTAAGCTTACAACCAATTAATATCACTTGCCAAATATGTTAAATGATATTACAAACAATAGTTTATGGTAACTAATTTTCAAAATTATAGAAAGAGTAATAATGTTTGATTAGTTCGTTTTTATATTTTTAAACTATATCAATAATAAATAATTTTTTAATAAATACTAATATATACTATTTCATATTGTGTTAAAAAATAATATTCATATTCACATATATAATATTACAATAATTTTAAATTTCTTATAATGTCCATATATGATTTATAAATCATTTACAATTTTTTTACAACAAAAAATCAAAAACTTATTTATCATGGCTTCCAAAATTATTTTATAAGAATTTAATTTTTTTTAAGAGCACATAAAATAAAAATAGAAATTATATATTAAATGAGAAGTTACTTAAGTGACTTATGCTTAAGTATCAATTATTGGTGAAGTCTTAAGAAAATTATTATAATTTTCTTATTCGATGTTTTTTAATTTTATTTAAATTAAATTTAAAAATAAAAAGTAAAGCTAGAAATAATGCTCAAGAAAATAGTAATAATGTTTAGATAATTTTCTTAATAGTTATAAACTACATAATATAATGAACAAAATTATTAAAAGATAAATCACTCTAATAATTCTATATTTTAACATATAGAATCACTTTCGTATATAAGTATATCTTAACTATTACTGTATTATAATTTCATATATTGTTTATAAATAATTTATAATTTTTTTCTAAAAATTATTTAGTATAGCTGCTAAACTCATTTTATCAGAATATTAATTATTTATAAGAGCATATAAATCACTTATAGGAGAAATAGAAAATTTGGAGAAAAAGAGAAAATTTCAATATATATATATATATATATATATATATATCTCAAGAAAAGAGTAATAATGTTTAGATAATTTTCTTAATAGTTATAAATTACATAATATAATGAACAAAATTATTAAAAGATAAATCAATCTAATAATTCTATATTTTAACATAAAGAATCACATTTGTATATAAGTATATCTTAACTATCAATGTATTAGAATTTCATATATTGTTTATAAATCATTTATAATTTGTTTTCTAAAAATTATTTAGTATAGTTTCTAAACTCATTTTATCAGAATATTAATTATTTATAAGAGCATATAAATCATTTATAGGAGAAAATATAAAATCTTTAGAAAAGGAGAAATTTTCAATATATATATATATATATATATATATATATTTTAAATTCAAAAAGAATTAAAAGTAATGTGATAATAAATATCTTTATAAATGTATGATAATTGCAATGTACACTGAAAAATATTTACGTTAGTCGTTTAATATATAAACTTTGAAGATTGATGTTTTAGATTTTCAAAATATTTGGAGTTAAAAGTTTATCTTTTTTGATGTTTCTAATTTTCGTTCAAAAATGATAGTTTTATATAATATATATACAATATTTATACCTGCAAATTTGCGGGTAACCACCTAGTAATAATATATAGTTAAATATAACTATAAAGAGTACAAAAAATGTTAATAACATAATTTTAACTGAAATAGTTTTAAAAAAAAAACATAACAATAAATATTAAAATATAAAGGGATAAGAGGATCTTGGAATGCAAAACCCTTGAGAACATAAGGAGACAATGGGCGATTAGAGATGCCCTTAGTTGAGTTTCTTCTGTGCAAATATTAAGAATTGTTGTTGATGAGTCCACCCTGACAGTCGAGAGTCCCTAGTGCAAATGTTTTAAACTTAACTACTCTCAAGTTTCAACCCCCCCCCCCCCCCCCCCAACACACACACAGCAAATCGAGGATCTAATTTTTTGATCTTTGACTATTTTGTACGAATTTTAGTAACTTGTGTGGTCTAGAAATGTGATTCATTTTAACGAATTTCTGAATATAGGAAGAAGCAACAAATATTTATTTATGCATATGGGCAAAGAATATATAAAGACAAGAGAACCGAAACAATAAAAGTAAAGGAAAAAAATAAAAATAAAAATTTAGAAATGTTAGTGGTTCTTGTCAATATGCATATATAAGATATATATTAGAGTGATTAACATTCTAGGACATTTTTAAAATTTTTATTACACTATATGTCACATGTTGCTCTTTGGACACTTTCTTTAACTTTTTTCTTTCATTTCTAACCAAAACATAACTAGCAGGACCCATTTATTTATTTCATCTTCTTCATCATTTTTTTTCTAATAGAAGTAATGATAGCTTGGTTTTACAAAAATGGTGGATTAGTTTTAGATTGCGGTGGAAGCGGCGGCGTCGAAGTCCAAACTCACTTATTACATCTCCTTTAACATTAATTTGAACCACAAAATCTAAACGAAGCTTCTCCTCCACCACAAATAGCATTATCGTTGTCCACCGTCACGTTTCTGTCTTAATCACGTCTATATCCACCGACACCATAAAATAATCTCGATTAAGCTTCCTCTTTCGTTGAAAAGCCGACAAAGCCCTCCTCCGGTGAGATCTCAGTATCGTGAATCGACAAATCTAATGGACATATTAATTTTTGCACATCTGATCCCTTGTATTTGAAAATGTTCAGTTTCAACCCCAAAGGTTCCAAAAGCGCACAACTAACCTTTCAAATTTGAACAAAAACTTTTTATTATGTGATTCAGCCCATGTTTTTATGCAATTATGTAATCAAAATGTAATATTAGCATCTAAAAATGATTAAAGTGAGCTAAAATAATATCCTAAAACCAAAAAAAATCATGATATAACAAGGAATATTAATTAAACTCTAAATGCTAAAAATCATTAAAATCTTATGTTTGACTTGATCTATCTTGTTATCTGTTTTGGTATTTGTTTAAGCAACATATATTTGTTTGGCCAATCCACATGTATGTGTACAGTTCTCCATAAACGTTGATGGGTTCGTAACTTATCACTAACTTGATCTATTTTGTGATTCACCTTCAAGGTAATCATGTACACGTCAAAATGTGTAATATGGTTGCGTACATAATTTGACGTGTACACGTATACATCAAAGGCTGAATCAAAATAATAGTAGGTGCTTGTGTTAAGTGACAAGCCTATTAAGATTTGTGGTGAATCTGTGAACATATAGATGGATGTATAGTAGTTGTTTGCAAATATATTTTTTTATTTGGGTCTAAATTTCTAAACGTGCACTTTAGCCTCATACAAATACGATATACATATGTAATATATATATATATATATATATATATATATATATATATATATATGTGTGTGTGTATTTGTGTGTAAATGTATCTAAATACCATTAAAATCACGGCATATCAATGGGGGTATGAGTCATTTCTTGTATACGTTGTTGTAATAATATTTGTATGTAGTCATATGTGTACATTATGATATGTACACAAAATTTTACTATCCATATGTACAACGAGGAATATATACACTAGTCAACTTGATTCACATGTACTAAATGAGATACTAAATGAGATATTAAAATCATAGCATATCAATGGGGTACTAGCCATCTCTTGTATTTTTGGCCAGAAACATAAATCTTATTTTGCCCCTTAATCATAAACTCAATTTTGTGCGTAAAAAACTAAAATTGTTTATTTTAGCTAAAATTGCTAAATTGCAAAACGATATACCTGTTAACTTGTGCAAAGATTCACATGTACACCTTATAAGTTTGTTAGACACATTTTTAATTTGCAAGATTTGCATGGTAACAAATCGTCAAGGTGTACACATATTTTTCATTGTCCATGTACACCGGATTGTACTGCACAAATAATGATAATTGATGATTTGGATAAGTTTGAGTATTTTGTTTTGACTTAATTTAGATTGTACATCTTGATATCATATAATTTTAATTTGGCTTCTACTATCTTAATTTATTTAATTTTTAGACTTTTTATTTGTTCCATCTTGATATTTTATGATCTTATAATATAGTTAATGCATCTTGATAACTTATGATTTTAGCTAAGGAAAAAGAGTGTCGCGGCTTCATTGTATTATGTTCATTGTTCTTCATAATCCATAAACCTTAGTTTGCATAATTTAATTTAGAATGCATTTAGAGATTTTTGATGCATATATTTATACATTAGCATTAGACAAGGTATATAATGCATAATTAAAAGTTTGGGTCAAAATAAAAGGATATTTATGTACCAATGAAAGTTTGTGGTCTAAAGTGAAAACAATCTTAATTTAGAGGACTAAATGTGCAAAAAGGTCAAAATTGACCATTGATGGTTCGAGCTTCTCGATCTGAAAAAGTAGCTGTCGACTGCGACGATGGATGAACTGGGGACGATGTTGACGCTTTCCAGTGGTTAAGAAACACAACGGAAGAAAAAATTCGTAGAGAATGAAGAATACCATGGTGGATGGAGCTCACCGTGGCTGAAGATTCTGGTGGAGAGTTCGCTAACTTGGAGCAGCCCCGACGTCTATGGTACATGATGGTGAATCGCTGACCATGAGCTGAGCTCGTCAATTTGGAGGAGTCCCGACATTTTTAGTTCAGTTTAAATAATTGATGAAAAAGTAGAGCAAAAAAAAAAAAGGGGACCACTAAATCTGTTTTAGTTAGGAAACCTAACTAAAATGAGTAGATAATTAAAAAAAGTGTCTGAGTAAAAGAAAGTGACTCATGATGTTATTATAAAGTGTAAATGTGTCTTAGAATGTAAATGTCTCTATATATTAATTAGTTTCGTTATAAGATATATATTATCTTCATGTGAGTGGAGTAATAAGTCTTTGAACAGATTTGTAGCCCTTTGAACAGATTTGTAGCCCTTTGAACAGATTTGTAGCCCATTTATATATAAAGTAAAAAAACATCTTTGCTAAAAGTCACTGAAAAGATTCATACTGTTTCCCCTTTTCATTTTTGTTTTATTTTTTGAAAGCATCTTTCCCTTAGAGACATTCGAGTTAACACTGCAATTTCCCCTTTCAACATCCACATATTTTAATGGCTACACAGACGTAATATGCAAATGGGAAAGAAAAAAAAAACAAAGACAACTAAGACGATTAATTCACCTATGGTTAGATAATACATTTTCCCCTTAATGGCTTTCAAAAATGAAATGTCTGGTCATGGGAATAAATTTTTTAATTTTACGTTTTAGCTGATTTTCCATGAATATTTTTAATGTTCAAACTGGAAGAGAAGGTTATGGGTTCGTATGTCAGAAACCAAAAGGAATTAGGGGGAAAAATAGAGAAAATGGGAAAATATGTAAACCCTTTCTCAACAGAAAGAAAAGAGAGAGAAAATGGCTCAGTGATCATGGATACGAATGAAGGAATGGTTCCCCAAATGTAGAAAGCAAGGTCGTGCAAAGAACATAAAAAATACTCCTTATGTTTTATTTTAAACATGGTTGTAGACTTTAAAATTTATTTTATTATAAATATCATTTATGATTTAATACAAATATTTAATAGTTTCACTTTTATCTTTACTATTCAGTTCATTAATCAACAATAAAAACAAATAAAACGGTGTATTAATTATGGGTAGAATATAAAAGCTCAATAACTTTTTTAATATGTGTGTAAGAACTTTAAACGATATATAAGATAAAAGAGAATGAGCATATTTTTAGTGAAAAGTGATCAAAATCGCAAAGACAGAGGATGAGATTAGATTTTGAAACCCAAAAAAAAACTTAACAAGTATTTAGCGTACATTTGAAGAGGGCTGAACATTAAAAAAACATGAGAATACTAGATTTTATAGATTTTACCGGTTCGTGTTAAATTTGTTTTTTAATATTGGTCAAATCATCGATTACATAAAACCATATAATACCTATTTTCTTACACATGATGATCAACTACTTGGAACATATGCGAACATGATGAACAAATTCACGAACATTGATTCCACGATACAGCTCTCTCCATAACAATTGGATCGACAGACGGTTCTTCATGTATGATATCATCGATGGACAACTCTTACCGCAGCACACGACCATAATGAATGACTCTGCATACAAAACTTTGAAACCTCCAAAAATCTTGCATCCTATAATCTGTAAGAAATTATGCTTTCTCAAATTCTGCTTTCTGTAAGAATCAAACCTCAGACTTGGTGTTCACTATATCAAAACTCTAACTGAATGATATAGTGGCTGGCCAACAAATACATATGTCAACATAAAAATAATAGTTTTCCTTCTATTCTCATGTCCCTCGATTCCAAACTAACTGCTTTTCTAGCATGTCCCATAAGACTAATTATTTCATCACCGTCGAAAAACGTACTAAAGTAGCAAACATTAGTTCTTTCTTTCAAGAACATAGATGAATGTTCAATGGTAACTTTATAACCATAAATAGGTTGATATGAACTCACATCTGAGGAATCTGGATTAAAATAAAATAATTACCAGCTTCCTATATAGTCGTAAATAGCACATGTGGTATGACACACATGTCATAGTGGTTAATTCTTATCTTAAGAGCATGTGTCAATAGATAAATGAAATATCACTATGTGAATCAAGCTACTATCAGCTCGTTCTCGAACGCCTGATTTTGTACTTATCCAGATTTCTCAAGTATTAATGATTCTTGGACAATCATGATTGATACCTAAAAACATATCTCATCATATCCTCTTGTTAAAGTGACACTGATAAGTCTCACAAGACAAGCTCCCACTAGCACCGAACTAATCAAATCTCTTCGCAATTTTTCACTAAGAAATCTTAGGTAATTTATTCATGTGAGTGAACGAATCTCCTATATTGTGACACATTTCAACATTTATGTGTTTGCATGCAAATCAAGTGTGAACCATTGCACATTATGTTTAAAATATCTTTATAATAACAAAAAAAAATATCAAGTACGAATTCAATGTCACATGGCAAAGCTTCACTTGTACATACATTAAATTTTACGCAAACATAAAGCTCGAACCTGAGCAAGAAAAACATCTTTAGGAATACGCTTAGTAAATGGATGAGTTTGCATTCTATATATACATATGTATTTAAGGACCATTTCTTTCTTTGCCACAGTGTCTCTCACAAAATTATTTTTCATTCCATTTTGCTTTGTCCTCCCATGATACTTGGGATTCTTCATATAAGTAATACAAGCTTAACTATCACAATGAATATTCACATGACAAAAAGCCTCCGTAGTGACTTTTTAATTCTGTAAGAATTTTCTCTGCCATACATCCTCATGCACTGATGCTGAACATGCAGTGAACTCAGCCTCCATTGTTGATAAAGTTGTGCAAGATTTCTTTTTGTTACTCCAAGTAATGGCTCCATTACTTAACAAGAAAGCATATCCTAAAGTTAATCTACGTGCATCCAGATTGTCTGACCAATCAGCATTTGTATATCCCGTCAAGAGTAAATTACTTCTTTGATAACACAAAGAATAGTCCATTGTTCCCTTCATGTATCTGAGAATCCTTTCACTGCCATCAAGTGTTTCTTTTCGAGATTTGACTGGTCACGATTTACCAATCCTACCGCATAACAAATATCCAGCCATATGCATATCATAGTATACATCACGCTGCTTATAACACTAGAGTATGGAACTCTTTCCATTTCACATTTCTCATCTTGAAAACCCATTTGTTTCCAAGAGTTAGATATGAGATGACAACTCATATTCTTCTCTTCATACTCAATCAGAACACTCTAAGGTTATTTTAAAATAAACTTAGTTCATTCAATAAAGCCGCAAAGTGGCAAGGGATTCAAAGCCACAAAGTGGCCAGTCCCAACGGTCCAACACGGCCAACTCAACCTAAGCAAACGTAAAATGGCCACACTCGGCCAAGCATAAACTAGAAACATATTTATGAAAGGGAACACCTTCCCATCAAGTCCAATGACATCCTATGGATCAGGATCATAGTTTCTAGACATCTACCTCCCAAACGAGCAGGCATTAACAGGGGCCGTTGGTTGGTTCACCTCACAAGTCTCGCCGGGGACTCCCATTATGATTTCTTCCAAATCAGAGACATGGGAATCAGAGCCCACTGATCCCAAATCCTTTCTTCGATTCGAGGAATCATGGAGTCTTTGTTTACATTCCTACGCATGCGACTCGACTGCTTGGCCATCTCCTCTTTGTAAGAATACTCAGGGGCTTGCGTGAGATATAATCCATCAACGGCACCGCAACACTCGCGGTAGTCGCCAACAGACTTATACGTCTTCTTCATCTCAACAAACTCATTCGTGAACTGGACGCGACGGTTCTCCACGATCTAGGTGACCTCCCTCTTCCCTCTATGTTACGCTGATGAGCCTCCTTTGCGGCCAGATCTCTCTCGCGAAAAGAATTCGCTGCCATCTCACCCTTCAAGCGGGCAATCTCTCTGTCGACCGTCTTGGCCTTGAAACAAGATGTGCAAGCTTCCATGTGACTCGCATTGAGAGCCTCGTTCATGATAAGAAGACCTTGCGAAACTTTAGAGTTAGCGAAAGTTTTGGCAAAAACCGAAAACATGCAAAAACAAGGACTAACCCCATTAAACATCCTCGATGCTTTCACAAACTGCGGCGACTCGACGGGCTCACTCTAATTCAGGGGCATCCTGAATTTTTAAAAAGTTGCCGAGGTCGGGGCCAAGAGTTTCAAACTCTGGTGAATCCACTCGATCAATGTTCCACTGGCTTGACCATCGAAAGTGTGGAACATGTCATCCAAGGGAAAGTCCATCTCATCGACGACATCTCCATCCCCGGTCCCGACAACGTGTTTGTCCTTATAAGATCTTGATCTCTCCCTCGGAATTTCAAAAGGGACAAATTTTTCCATACTTTTCTCTGATTCTTCTATGACCGATAAGTCGGGCTGGAGTTGAGAATGCTGATACGCCACCGCAAGAAAAACTTGTCTTCGATAAAATTTGCCTCAAAAATACAGACCGGCCTAAAGAAGATCCCGAATGACAGGCAAGTCCTCAGGAAACGGGGCCAGAGGATTAATAACTCCAAAACAAAGAAAGTAAGCGCGTGATTAGATATCTTCAAAACGAAAACACTAACGAATATCCAATCAAGATACTCTTTCGGCTCCATATACTCCTAAAAATAGAAATGCATCTCTCCTCGACGGATTCATTATCTATGCGCACAAAAAACAGCTTTTTAGAAACGCATGCGCATTCGAAGCAAAACCTCTGAATATCGCCATATCGTTCCTCAGGCTCAAATGACATTTGAGCGATGTTTTCGACCCCACTAGCTGCAGTAAAGCTTCGAATTAATTAGCATCGAGAGTCATGCCATGCTCATAGATTAGAACCAGAATCCCGATAAGATGTTGCAACTTGGTAGGAGTGATATGGCTTATCGACAATACAAATCGATCCAAGACTTAAAAAATTACCTTCGAAATGGGAAAACACAAATGGCAACACAACAGAAAATATCGTAACAGGTGAAGTAACCATCCAGAGGAGAATCTGTGCATTCTCTGGCCCTTGGAAGTCAAACTTCGGATGACCTCGAGGTAAAAAGGACAATTGTGGCTCGGACAACCAGAGATTCTTTTGGTACAAAGTGAGGGAGGATACCAAGACTCAGGTGGAGGAGCCTTCAGACTGCACATAGCCACTCAATACGCATTGGCTTCCGCAGGATCAACAGAGTGTGCCAAAACTCGACTTTCATGGGAATTCCACCATCTTGGATACAAATGCTATCGACGTCAAAAGAGGAAGGCAAAGCCTTGGCTGAAGCTTTCTACCTTGAAAACATGATCAAGAACGATAAAAGAAAGAAATGAGAAGAGAGATTTTTCTACCTTAAGAGAAGTTCTTGTGAAATGAAGCAAGTAAAAAAATTGAAAACTTTTTCCATATACTTATAGGCAAAATAACTCACTATTCACCTTTTGACTTTCGGCCATTAATGCCGCTCGAATCATCTAACCCGCCTAACCACTCGTAAGAACGTCACGATTCGAACGAACTGGGGGTTAACTGTTCGGGTCAAAATTGATCACAATAGAATTAATGTCCGAAAGTTCCCGAAGAACATTTATTTCTAAAAAGAAAACAAAAAGCGCAGGAAATCACAACTAGAACTTTGTACAAGTTCAGAAAGGATTGGACGACAAGTTATCGAAAAGGACAATCTAGCAACGGAACGGTCGAAACAACCGTGTCCAACATGCCAAACGGCAAGGTGAACAGACCAAGCTCAACTCCTCATCAGGGAAGTTGGAGCAGCTCGCCCAACTCGCCTAACGGAGAGTTTGATGGTCTCCCTCCAGCTCGCCATCAGGCGAGTGAGGACTGCTGGACCAACCCGCCTGATGGCTAGCTAAACCGTCCCCATCCAGCTCGCCATTAGGCGAGTTGGATCAGCCCATCCAGCTGACCTGATGGCGAGTTGGACTGTCCCGTCCAGCTCACCATCAGGCGAGTTGGACCATCCTTGCTAACTCGCTTGATGGCCAGTTGAATCATGATTTATACCTAAAAACATATCTCGATTGGAGTTATTGTTGGAACTTTACAATAAAAACCGTAAAGACTTGTTTTCTCATACAAAATCAAATTGTTTGTATAAAACTGCGACGGTTGACTTAACACCGAAGTTGCCTCAACTATACGAGAAATTTGAACTATTTATAAAATCGATGTCTTATCAAAGGTTTTCTCTTGGAGAAACCGTAAAAACGTTTAACTCGAAAAATGACCCAAAATGGTCTAAAACGCGGCCAAAAAGCTCACTTACAATTTTAGACAGGATTGAGCCCAAGGATACTGATATAGTGTGTTTTTAACATACTTTGATTGTGATTTATTGATCTTTCTCATGCAATTATAGGGTACTTACAGCTCTATTCGAGGCATTTCAGGTACAAAAGAGGTTGTGGAACTTTGGAAGGAAACATGAAGAAAAAAGGAGAAATTTGAATTCTGTCCCGGAGAACAACCCTAGTGATCAAGTAGAGCCTTGATCACCCGCGGAGATATTTTAGGAAACTGCAGATTCTCTCAAGATTTACCCTAATTTTATTTCTCCTTCCTTCTAGCCGCCACAAAAAGCTTTAAAAAGAGGGGCACGACCATATTCACAGAGACTCCTTCAGCTCAAATTTATTTGATATTTTTTCAGTAAAAACTTGTTTGGATTCAACACTTTGTAAGGGAGAAAGGAATCTTCATCTTGTTCTCGCAATTAGAGAAGATTTCTTGAACCCTATTCTCAGTTTTTGAATTCGATTTATGGAATATTATTCAGTATATCTTACTGTGTTTATTGCCATGATTGCTGAGTAGTCGTTCTTGTTAGTTTAGGGTGGTAGGGTGTTGGATTTATTAAGCTACACACAAATAAGTTGTATGTTCATTGATAGCCTTTATTCTAAACTTAACTTAATGCTAGCTTGAATCTGATCACTTTATGTTAGATCTAGGGTTTCATATATTCATTAATCGTGTTATAGATTGCCTGAACTGTTTAGAATAAGTATTATATCCCTAATCAGCGAAAGTAGATATTAGGGTGTAATATGAACTGAGTAGGCCTGATCGTTACTGTTCATAGACAGAACTCGGAATAAGCAATATCTTAGTCTTCGGGGTTGTTCTCTGAAAGGAACAAGCACCACGACAGTGGGCTGTTCTAGCCATTGATCTATGATCTAGGCTTGTTCTTAAATCAAACTTGAATAGTTGTGTGGCTTAATGATGTCTAGCACCCATTTAATCACCCTAGACTAGCTTTCCCCCAAATTTAAAACAGCTCAAACCGTACCTTGATCTCTGTTATTTTACCTTGTTCTCTGTTAAATCTGAAGGTTTTAGCTAAGACATTAAAATCTCAAGATATAGTGTAAAATGGTCCTCTGGAATTGAATCTCAAGTCTTACAACTACCACTGTTAACTTGACAGTAGCAAGATCCGATTTTTAGTGTATCAAGTTTTAGCGCCGTTGCCGGGGACCAGCTTTTACCTATATTTTCTTGGTTTTATACTTTGTCTAAAACATCTAACTTGCTCTATTTTCTTGTCTGCATGTGATGTTCCAGGTGTATGTCAAGTAGAAATACTCGAAGCAACACCTCAAGTCCATTAATCACCCTCAGTAATCAAGAACTCGCAAGATTAGAAAGGAACAATCGAACTCAATCAAGACCTACTCACGCCAACATGGGCGATCATAACAATGAGCATGATCTCACTGCTGCAATGGCTTTGATGCAACAGCAGATGCAACAGGCCTTGCAAGCTCAGCAAGCGGGTGCTCAACAGCAGCAACAATAGGAGCAACAAACTCGGATTGGAGAGAGGAATCTTCCTCGCAACTTTTGAACCACTCGCTCAGCCATTGCTCCTCCACCCTGTGCTCGGCAGGATTTCGAGATCAAGGCCTCCATGATCTCTTTGGTGCAGAGGAAGATGTTCCATGGTCTCCGGGCAGAAATACCAATGGAACACATCGAAGCCTTTGAGGAGATATGTGCTATAACTCGCTCAAACGGGGTTTCACCTGAGTTTGTCAAGTGTATGCTGTTCCCGTTCTCTCTTGCAGACAAGGCATCAAGGTGGTTTAAATCACTGCCGACTGGCTCTCTCACTACATGGGAGCAGGTTCGAGCCGCCTTCTTGAGTCACTTCTACACAAAGGCAAAAACGGCTGCTCTCAGGAACAAGATCTCCTCCTTCAAGCAGCACCCCAACGAACCCTTTAATGAAGCATGGGAGCGATTCAATGACATGCTCAGAGAGTGCCCTCATCACGGGTTTGATCAAGACTACATTCTAGGGATTTTCTATGATGGTGTGGATTGGGAGTTCCGCAATGCTTTGAACTCCGCGAGTAAGGGAGATTTCATGACTCAAACTACTGAAGGAGCGTTTGAGCTGATAGAGAACATGGCTGCTAGCTCAGCCAACAAGAACCCAGAGACTGATCGCTCCAAGAAAGTCAACAGCATTGATGCTCAATGGAAAGATGAACTCACTGCCAAGGTTGATCTGCTCCTCAAGAGCAACAAAGGTCAAGTCTTGTATATGGAGGAAGCTACACCTGAGCAGATAGCTAAGGAACATGCCGCAAAAGATGGACAAAAAGGAGATGATCACCAGGAAGTACTCTACATCAACGGTCAAGGGTATGTTCAGAATAGGAACTACTACCAAAGCTCAAACAACGGGAACAACCCCAACCTGTTCTCATCCCGGAGCAACAACATAGAGAACCCCGGGGATCAAGCCCAGAACAATCAAGCTCAAGGTGCTACTCAGCAAAGAGGGTTCCCACAAAATTTTCAGGGAAAGACCTTTGTCTTCAGTCAGTCCCAGAACCGCTTCCAGAACCAGGATCAACACCAGAACCAACAAAAGCAGCAGAGCAATCAGCAAACTGCTCAAGCAGCATCATGCGGACAGCAGGACGAGCTCAAGGTCTTAGGGAACATGATGCATCAGCTGCTCCAGAGTCAACAGATTCAGGTCAAGGCGTTGAACCAGGCTACCACAGAGATCAACAACAGGATGGACAACATGTTCACTGAGCTGAATACTAAGTATGACACTGTGAGCAGCCACATGCGCCAGATTGACATTGCTCTCGCTCAAACAGCTGAAAGTGTCAAGAGGCAGCAAGGGACACTCCCTTGAAAAACAGATAAAAATCCTAGGGTTGAGCATTGTAATGCAACAGAGCAGTTGTTTGCTGAAACTGCTTTGAGCGCAGAAGAGAGAACAACGCACCCTGCTTGCTCTGAAGCGACTGCTCAAAGTGAATCTGTTGAGACTCCACCAGCTCGAGTTTATGTTCCTAAGGTTCCCTATCCAATTCCACCTAAACATCTGATGGATCCCATTAGTGCAGAGCAGCTGGCTGGATTTAGGAAGATGGTGAGAAGGCTTCCTAAAAATATCTCATTTGAACATGCTTGGGAGATCTGTCCATTGCATATGTTCTTCAGAAACTGTAGAGAGAGTAAAGAGGAAATTGAAGCATTCTTTATCGAAGCATTGAGGCCAGAACCCAAGGTATTGCCTAAGCTTGATGATCCTGGAAAGTTTGTTTTCCCATGTTCCATCGCAGGAGTTGAATTCAAGGAAGCTGTTTGTGACTCTGGGTCTAGTGTGAATCTTGTGTCAAAGGCGATTGTAGACAAGCTGGGTAATACTGATGTTGAGCCTTCTCTGATGACTCTTGATTTTGCAAACTCTTCTAGAGCAGTACCTTATGGTACAATTCGTAACATTCCTGTCAAGGTTGGGGACTGTATTATGCATACTGAATTTCAGGTTATTGAGATGAGCAAGGACTATGAGATGCCTTTGATCCTTGGGAGACCATTTATAGCTACAGTGGGAGCAATCATCGATATGCCTAATAAGAAGGTATCATTCTCCAACATCAACAAGAAGGTTTTCTATAAGGCTGTCCCTCCCAGATTCCCTACGTTGCATGCCTCTTGCATCTCATTGGTTAGTGGAGATAAGATGAAGGTTGATCCTAAAAGGGAGTTTAGCGATAAAGGTGAGAGCCGACTGGTCTTGGATGGAGATCCTCACACTGATACCAAGAAACTCTGTGGGTGTGCAAAGGTGAAAGAAAAGGTTCAGAAGAAAAGGGTCAAAGGTGGCCCTACAATGACCTTGACACCTCGCATGTGTGATGAGAACTCCATTGAGTATGGGGTAAAGTGCAAAGGCTCATCTAAACCATTCTTTAAAGTCAGAGTGATTCTCACACATGAGCTGAAAGAGAAAGGGGAAGCTGCTGTAAAAGGGTTGTTGAGTAGAGTTTTGAAACTGAATATGTCTGATTGTGGAGCTTGTTTTGGAACAAGCGCGCATGCTCAACCTGACTGAACCCTATCACCAAGTCAAGCTAATGACTTAAACTAAGCGCTTGGTGGGAGGCAACCCACTGGTAAGTGTGTATATATTTTAGGTTTTCATTATTTCTGTTTTTTGTTTTTGCTTTTGGTAGTTTCAGGTTTAAACAAGAAAAGCCCGAGTTACCACTTTTGGAGAACAAGGTCACCCTGTTCTCTGAGGTTGTTCCCTTCCAGGTAAGTAACTCGAAAAAAAGGTGGCCTTCCTTGATTCTATTTCACACCAGAGACGGTGTGAAGTAAGTCTGGGGGAGGCACTTATCGAGTCTGCTGTGATTTATTGAGGTCAGTCCAAACTTGTGGGAACTAGGACTCTATTTTTAACCACTGTGTGTTTTTAGTTATCTTATCCAGTGGCCTTAGCAGTGACGAAAGACCTACACTTGGACCTGGAACACCCTACCATCATCACTTTGTTCTCCAGAAGCCCTCTGCTTGTAATGGTACACCTGTATAACTTAACTCCATCTAACTTGAGCCTAATTTTGACTGAAATACTTAGAATGATCAGCACTAGAGCAGGGAAACGAGATCACACTCAGGACTCCTTATCCTTTCATCCATCTTGTTGTTCCTGAGTGGCTGGCTCATTTTTAGCTGGTTCCCACCCTAAAACCCATAACCTTCATTCCACCTTCATGCATTCTGTTATTTTAATTGTCATATGTGTAGAATTGTGCAAAAAGGTCGGAGAGGAAAGGATCAACGCAGCCTTAACTCGTTTTTGCTGCATTGAACCACTGATCAAGGGTGAAGAGAACAAGGCAGAATGATCATGGGTGAAGAGATCAAGGCAGTCGATGAGAACAAGCTAATCAGAAAGACCATCCGACTGTTCTCTGAAGTAAGGAGCAAGGAGACCTAGAAAATCAAAAGAAGGGCAACAAAACCATTATTGGCACCAAACATATATGTAAATACCCTCTCTCATCATCGTCAGTAAAAAAAGAAAAAAAAAAGGTTACCTATTCTCATTGATGATTGAGAGAGAAAGAAACAGTGTCTCTGATTGGGGAAAACATTTCGGTGGAGAACAAGTTTGAGAGATCAAGGTGAAGAGAACAAGGCAAAACGATCAAAGGTGGGGAGAACAAGCAAAACGAGTTAGGTTGCGGAGATTAATGGATCCATTCTCTCTTACAATTTTGTGTGATCCCCTACATTCCTCTACAGAAAATGGTAACCACTGAAACTTGTAGCCCCACAAACAGAAAAAGCCTGTTCATACCTAGCGTCGTCTACCCTGTCTAGTGCTGTGATAAGATATGCTCATGCCACTCTTAATTTGAATGTAAGGAGTTTTGTTAGAAAGGTGTAACATTGCAGGTTTGACACACAGAGTATGGAGCCGATTTTGAACAGCAGTCAGGGGTGTTCTGGTAAGGGTGTGCGGTCCTAGATGCAGCTTGTATGGTTCAGAGATTTGTGGTTAAAGAATGGTTACTGAGCATAGGAGAGTTCCCACACCTTGAGTCTTGTCTAGCATGTTCTAACGATTGAAATTGTTTGAGGACAAACAAAGATCTAAGTCTGGGGGAATTTGATATAGTGTGTTTTTAACATACTTTGATTGTGATTTATTGATCTTTCTCATGCAATTATAGGGTACTTACAGCTCTATTCGAGGCATTTCAGGTACAAAAGAGGTTGTGGAACTTTGGAGGGAAACATGAAGAAAAAGGAGAAATTTGAATTCTGTCCCCGAGAACAACCCCAGTGATCAAGCAGAGCCTTGATCACCCGTGGAGATATTTTAGGAAACTGCAGATTCTCTCAAGATTTACCCTAATTTTATTTCCCCTTCCTTCTAGCCGCCAAAAAAGCTTTAAAAAGAGGGGCATGACCATATTCACAGAGACTCCTTCAGCTCAGATTTATTTGATATTTTTTCAGTAAAAACTTGTTTGGATTCAACACTTTGTAAGGGAGAAAGGAATCTTCACCTTGTTCTCGCGATTAGAGAAGATTTCTTAAACCCTATTCTCAGTTTTTGAATTCGATTTATGGAATATTATTCAGTATTTCTTACTGTGTTTATTGCCATGATTGCTGAGTAGTCGTTCTTGTTAGTTTAGGGTGGTAGGGTGTTGGATTTATTAAGCTACACACAAATAAGTTGTATGTTCATTGATAGCCTTTATTCTAAACTTAACTTAATGCTAGCTTGAATCTGATCACTTTATGTTAGATCTAGGGTTTCATCTATTCATTAACCGTGTTATAGATTGCCTGAACTGTTTAGAATAAGTATTATATCCATAATCAGCGAAATTAGATATTAGGGTGTAATATGAACTGAGTAGGCCTGATCGTTACTGTTCATAGACAGAACTCAGAATAAGCAATATCTTAGTCTTCGGGGTTGTTCTCTGAAAGGAACAAGCACCACGACAGTGGGCTGTTCTAGCCATTGATCTATGATCTAGGCTTGTTCTTAAATCAAACTTGAATAGTTGTGTGGCTTAATGATGTCTAGCACCCATTTAATCACCCTAGACTAGCTTTCCCCCAAATTTAAAACAGCTCAAACCGTACCTTGATCTCTGTTATTTTACCTTGTTCTCTGTTAAATCTGAAGGTTTTAGCTAAGACATTAAAATCTCAAGATATAGTGTAAAATGGTCCTCTGGAATTGAATCTCAAGTCTTACAACTACCACTGTTAACTTGACAGTAGCAACATCCGATTTTTAGTGTATCAGATACCATGACGGTTTATCTATTGTTCGCGGGAGAAGATAAATGTCAAATCCGGAAGATAATGTAAAGTTTCAAGGGATAACCACGAAGATAAAGAAAATAGAATATTTTCACAAAGCGATAAATACGCTCGGGGCAGAAAAAGAAAGGATAAACCGCCTTAAGAGAAGTATATAAGGAATGCCAAAGTTAGACACATGAAACACATCAAACTTAGCACTTAGAGCGATTTAGGCAATTTTTCGTTTTCAATTATCGAGCTGCGACTCAACTTGGTTAACAAGTCTTAGGTGGTTAGAACTAGCGAATTTCCTAACAGCTCTTGCCGCCGAGACTTTACCTATTGTAACGGTCATTCAAGAATTCAGAATAAGATATTCTTTGCTCTCTTTTGCTTTTTATCGATTATTTACTTCGTATGTTTTCATTGTCTGGTTGCTTGACGTTTGGCTTAGCAGAAATCCAGGACCTCTGGGAAAGTTAAGGTTTCTTAACTTTCTTTATTTCTCGGAAATCGACAGTGCGAATTTTTATTCCCACAGTGCTCGCTTGGTTTATAGTGGCTAGAGCTGCCCCTCCGGTACGTCACTGTGGTCCTTGGGAAACATCTACAACAAGACGAAGGCTTCAAGTTTGGGAGAAGATTCTATAAGTAGCTTCAAGTGCCAACTTCAGTGTGCGCTCATGATACATTGGCCACTCCATGCCGCTCCACTCCGCTTGCTCCAATGTTTATTCACTTGATGTGGTCGTTCGACTTGTTATAACTACAGTGGGCTCTGTAGACCGCTCCATAGGTTGCTCTAAAGCAATCTGAATGTACAGTGGTTTCTTAAGAGCACCCCAGACCACCCACTATGAGATCATGTGATTCGCAGCGGGTGAAGCTACCCGCTATGGATTGGCCACTCCATAACTTGGCTCACGTAGTGATTCCTTGGTCATGTCCTTTCCACAGCTACGTCACTCAGCCGCTCCACGCACCTTTCCACAACTAACATCACTAGACTGTTCCATAGGTCCCCGTCTGCGTCCACTAACTCCGCTCTACGAGCAGAAAGCTTGGCCTCCTTGGTTTGCAGAGACACGGGCGCTTCACCGTAAAAAAATGGACCTCTTTCATCCCCCTAGACTCTTTCCAAGGCCAAGTCCCTGACGCAGACGACCGCCAAGGAATCAAGGGAATCAGCGGTCCTCGCCAAATGGGTCTGAAACTCGGCACGCATGGCTTCCTTGGCCTCTTCGATCGCACCAACCTACCCTTTAGCCAACGCAACTCCGAGTATTTAGCTGTCTTTGCCTCTTTTTCCTTAAGCAAAGAGCTCGCTGTCTTCCCGAGATCACAGTCCAACCTGCCTATCCAAGACTCGAACTGAGTTACCTCGAGGGAAAGAGCATCCTCGATAACCTTATACTTCCCTTCAAGCTGCGACAACCTTTCTTGCTCGCAAGAATCGTTCTTGAAACTTGTGAGATGGGGGGCTAACTGTTGGGGTCAAAATGGTTCTCTCGAAATCAACGTCTCAAAATTGTGTTTCCACATGAAATTTATCATCTCGACACCATCCCGACAAAAGTTCCCAAGCTAAAGACTCAAGAGAAATGGAGCACGAAACCAACAAAGCAGTCCAATTCTCCGGATGGGCGAGTTGAACCAAAAAAGCCGTCCAACTCGCCGAACGGGCGAGTTGGATCGATCGAAGCTAACCAACTCGCCCGTTCAGCGAGTTGGATCCAGCAAGTCACTCAACTCGCCCGTTTGGTGAGTTGGACTAATCCAACTCGCTGAACGAGGGAATAGGGTAGCAAAAGCAATCCAACTCGTCTGTTCAGCAAGTTGGATCAATCAATGAATTCTCATCCCGTCCTCGTAACTCTTTCCTTCAAAATTGGATTGAACTCATCTTTGTTTCGTCTCAAACGAGATTGACGTTGGAAATTTACCGTAAGAACTCATTTCCTCGTATAAAGTTCGAATTGATCGTGTGAAATGGCGACACTCGACTAAACGCCTAAAGGTGCTTTCACTATGCGAGAGATTCTAACTATCTTCGGGATCGACGTCGTATCAGAAACGCTCTTTCAAGTGTGGGAACCGAAATTCGCACTGTCAATTTCCATTGAAGTAGGAACGCAGGGTAAACCCTAGTTTCCTAGAGGTCCCAGATATATGCTAAACCACACGCCAATCAGTCATAATACAAAATAAAGATCGAAAGTAAAGCAAAAATCGAAAAGAGAGAAAATAGATGTCTTATTCTGAATTTGTGTATGAGCATTTACAACAGGATAGGAGCCTTGGCTATGAGAGCTGTCGGCGAGATCCCTAGTTCTAACAACGTAAGACTGCAAAACCCTAGTTGAGTCGTAGCTCGAATAACCAAAACTAAAAGTTGCCTAAATGCTCTAAGTGCTAAGCTATGTTTGCTTTGAGTGGAGATTTTTGTGTTTCTTGAATCATCACCCTTCAATTCCTTATATTCTCCTCCAGAGACGGTTTGCTCTTTTCCCTTCTGCCCTTGGTCGAATTTATCGCTTCACGAAAATTTTCCTTTTTTTCCTCGATCTTCATGATTATCTTCGGAAACTTAAACTTTATCCTCAGATCTTGACATTTATCTTCTGAACTCAACATTTATCCCTTCCTGCAAAATAAAAGATAAACCGTCACAAATTTTGGGCTCGATTTTGGATAAAATCGCGAGTGAGCCTTTAGCCGAGCTTTAGACCTCATCGGGCCATTTTTGAATTAGGCGTTTTTACGATTTTATCACAAGAGTATTGCTAAGACGACGTAGTCCAAGAGTTAGGATCCTTCGTATGGGGCATGTGACTCGAGTTGCAGCTCGATAAAAAACCAAAATTTCTAAAAATATTTCTAAGTCCTAAAAGATATGTGTGTGTGTGTGTGTGTCCCTCTTCCTTTCTTCTCTGATATAGTTCTTCAAGGTTGGTGGTCTTTCCTCCTTTTCCCCAATTCGAGTTTATCCTTTGGCGGAAATCTTCCTTATCTTCTCGTTTTTCCATAATTATCTCAGAACTTTAAAAATTATCTTCTTTTTCATTTATCTTCTGCGGATATCCAGTAGACCGTCATGATAGTTGGGCTCACTCTTGTCTAAAACCGTAAATGAGCTTTTATCGCGTTTTAGACCCTCTCGGATCGTTATGCTATTTAAGCGATTTTTACGATTTCATTCAGAGAAATCGTCCCTTGTATGATTTCGTGATACAGACTCTGAAAAATAGTAAACCAATCAGTATAGTGGAGATAACATTGGTATTTAAGTTAACAGGTATAGTTTTATACGATTGACTCGAAAATATTACGAGAAAACAAATCTTTGTGATTTATATCTTAAAAATTCAATGCAAACTCCAATCGAGACAAAACATGAAACAATTGAGTCAAGATTCAATGGAGAGAGTGATGAGGAGGACACAGTCTAGCCGACCATGGACGACTAGAGGTATGCATGCGTCTAGTCGCCCATGGGTGACTAGACTTTGCGGGGAATCTAATCGCCCATGGGTGACTAGACTTTTTCGAGAGTCTAATCTCCTATGGGCGACAAGACTTGTGCGTCTAGTCTCCCATGGAGACTAGACTTGGTGGTGAAGGCGACTAGACTTGGTTATGAGTCTAGTCGCCCATGGGCGACTAGACTTGATAATGAGGCCAGGCGCCCATGGCGACTAGATTTTGGGGAGACTCTAGTTGCCCATGGGCGACTAGATCTTGCACCGGATCTTAGTCCACTGTGGGCGGCCAGACGTTGCATGTCTAATCGCCCACGGACGACGAGACTTGGAAGCGACCCGGTTGTTCCTTCAAGTGAATGTCGTGACTCGTGAGCCAGGACGAGATGGGTTAGGCAATGAGGAGTTTGGATGCGACAATTTCTTGTTTTCTTTTTATCGAAAAAGGTAACATTTTTCTGTGGTAACTTTTAGGCATCAATTTTTTCTGACCATTTTTGACCCTAATAGGGTAATTCGAGTGATATCAAATTTGGCGCCGTTGCCGCGGAGCATTGGATTCACCATTATTAATAGGTTTTTCTAGGTTGTACTTTCTGTTTTAGTTACTTACAAAAAAAAGAGTCTTTAACTTTCAGGTGCATGCTTAGCAATACCAGAAGCAACAAGGAAAAAGAGCTATTATTCTCAGACCATTATTCTCAGACCCTTCTTTGCTAGAACACAAAATTCACATAAAATGTGTTTGGCAATGAACGAAAACAACACTCTTCCGTTGATTGATACTACTTGTGGGTGAGCAACGATCGAAAGTAGTACACCTTTGTCGAATGACACTAACCCGCGAGCAAGCAACATGGTGGCAACTCTTATACTAACGAGGGAAGAGAAAAGAATCATGCATAACCAAGATTGTTATCTGCATAATGAAGCAGGATAAAGACTGGATGATTTGGGGGTTGTAATTCCTGAACTAGAGGAAGATTCTATAGAAGCTGCCTCACCTCTAGCTGAGGCTACTCGCACTAAAACGTTGGCTGACTACAACTGTCCAGATCAATAATACGTTAACATATCTGTTATTCGTCCTCCTACTTTCCAGACTAACGATTCAAGCTGAAGCATGCATACTTCACACTTGTGGGACAGAAACCTTATCATGGTCACCCACATTGCAATTGATGGACCATCTTGAGAGGTTCGAGGATTTAGTTTCAGCTATCAAATCCAATGGAGTCTCTGAGGACTATCTTCTATGTAAGCTCTTAAGTACTCACTTGCTGGAGATGTTTCATATTGTCTAAAGCAGGTACCACCAAGATCTTTTACATCCTGGGAAGATATCAAGAACGCCTTCTGCATATTTCCTTGATGATTCACGATCTGAAGACTTGAGGAACAAAATTTTTACATTCACACAGGAACCTGCAGAATCATTCAAGAGCTCCTCGATCAGATTCAAGTCATATCAGAGATATTGTCCACATCATGGATTCAACGAGGAACATCTGCTAAATACCTTCTTCAGAGGCATCGTGGTGATTTACCAGATGCCTCTAGACACTACTAATGATGGGAATTTCAACACTAGGAATTTAGAAGAGGTTGTGAGACTTATTGAGAATTGGGCATCCAGTAAAATCACCAAGACCATTGATTTGGGAGGAAAATATCGGCTGATATCCTCAGTAAGGAGAAAATGAATGAAGTTAAGGCTAAGTTGTACAATGTTCACAAGCTTATCAAGAAGCAGGTGAGTTTTACAGAAGATGTAGAGGTTTTTGATAGCGCCAGTGACTAGGGCGATGAAGAGGATGTGAACTACATCAGTGGTGATAGTTTTCAAAGGTATGGCAATCAGAGTTGAAACATGAACTCCTATGACACTGGCCAGAGGGGTAATTACAACGAAAGTTCTCATTCACTAGATATCTTACAACAAAAACACAACAACAACAATCACATGAACTATGGAGCTTCTTCTTACCAAACTTTCCGCTAACAACTCAAGGAAGCAAGATAGAGAGTATGGTTGATCAAGTTCTTGAGGGTCAGCCGAAGTTGACAGTGGATTTCAGTGGGAAGATAGATGATGTATACACCCATGTGAAGAAGTTAGAAACGTAAGTGGTTCAGACAATTGAAGTTGTGAGAAGGCATTAAGCACTGATTAAATGAAAAAAAAAGAGGCTGGACAGAAACACTATGTGAATGCACTGATAGATGATGATTTCTTGCAAGTGGTCAAGGAGGAGAAACTTCAAGAAGGAGACTTTTAAGTCGAAATTTCTATGTCCTTTGGCGGTTCTCAATGGCGTTGATCGACACTCGAGGCAGACTATCGTTCGACAAACGAGATAGATCGACGATTGACATCAGAGGCCAAACACCGATCGACATCCCATGAGGAGTCCTTAGAATCTTGTGCCACGACAAGCATCGATTGACACACACACATGTTGACCGATACCCACCAGTAACCTACGGAGTGCGGTTGCCAGGTATTGATGTAGAACGTCTGAATGCCTTAAGACACTCATCTAAGACATCATCAAAACCTACAAGGGACACTGACCATCAACATGAAGATGCACCAGAGCCTATGTTCATTGACCAGGATAGAAGGGAACAAGTTTCTAAGAGAAAGAAGAACAAGGTTCCTAAGCATCTAAGAAGAGAAGCTAATGAGAAAGAACATGGTAGTTTCACCAAGCGGATGATGAGGATTCTTTTAAACATGTCATTCGATGAAGCTTATTGGGCCCAGAGAAGCTGAATCAGAGGATTATATTGAAGAATAACCTTCTAACGATTCTTCGTTTTTGTGTATTACTCCAAGGTACATTCAGTAAGGATTTTCATAAACCTTTACGTACAAATCTGTAATGCCCTAGTTACAGTAGATTTTCATATTATGGATATTCAAATAAACTGGAATTCTTGTCTACTAATTGAGATGGCTACTGTAGGAGCTGTTTGCGACAAGCCGACAAACATGCTATATATGTCACTTATCAGTGAGACTGATTTCTTTGACCTTGTCTAAGTGGTCAAGAGAAAGACACCCTATATTGAAATAGGAGATGATCCAGGGATTTGTGGCAGTTTGTTATTCTGATTCTGGCGTAGAGTATGAAGATGATGGAGAAGCGTCGATCGACACCCGAGACAGATATTGATTAACAGTCCTGCAAATCCAGAATATCGAAAAACCATTTTCTTTGAAGCCAAAATTCCACCTAAGGAAACAATTAGTGTAGTAACATTCGAAGAACGCGAACAACCAGCTACCCATTCTAGATTCAGAAGATCTAAATGACGTGCATGATTTTATTGTTCTAGTAGAGTATAAATATCTTAAACAAATCACTATCAAATTAACCTTAGTCTTAACACACAAATAGTACTCTTGCCAAAAGAGATCAGATGTAGTACTTAAGGATCGAATCCACATAGAGCAATGGCACACAATAGATTTATTATTTCTAAAGATTAAGGTAGGTGAATATATATATATATATATATATATTGGTGACAAACATTCAGCTATAGAAATATTTTTAACAAGAAGTAGAGATGCATTATGGAAATATGGTAATAATGCAAATACAAAAATATTCTAATAAACTAACTTGATGCAAATGTAAATATGTTAGATCTAGGGTTTCAAGCCTAATGAATTATAGTGGATAGGAAGCACAAATATCTAAATATACTAGAACTCAAATATTAACTATTATGACCCTTTTAACTCCAACTCTCATATGCGAGTAAAAGAAAAGACCATCGATCGACGGCTATGGCCTGATGTCGAACGATGGTGAAATCAGAAGGAAATGTTAACGAGATTTAATAATTCCACCAAACTTATTTGACCAACTCTCGCATGAACCTAACAGCCCTAGGTCAATGGAGTCTATTCTGGCACAAAACCTACTCTTGTAGTCGTCCATGTCCTACTTTCGAGATCCTAGTTAGCTACTCTAGAACGCAAGAATTAACCACAACTCAATTGATGGATATTCACTTAACTAGCAATCCTAGTTTTGGGCTAATCCATTATTGCTATCATTCAACCCTAAATCTAGTTGATGACTGCTCAAACATAATCAAAGAAAGAACAGTAGTCTAAATTGAATGCATAGATAAAATATTGGGGTTCTAATACAAATCTCCTTAACAAGTTATGAATTTTCTCCCCTAAAAACCTAAAAATATAAGCTATTTAAGTTGTGTCAGGCCTTGCCTAAGCTTGTACTTGCACACCGTTTTTTTCTCTCAATATATAAACATAAATATAAAAACCCTAAAACCTAGGTCAAAACTTGTCCAAGGCATACTTGTCTTTTATCTTCTAAACTTGGGCTTTTCAATCGGTTGTCTGCAAGTTGGGCGTCGATCGATGGAAAGTGTGCAACATCGATTGACCTTGACCTTTTATCATCGGTCGCCTCCAAGGTTGTGTTGTCGATCGATGACAGTCTTGTACTTCGACTCCTTAAATAGTCAGCTACGGATTCTTCTCCTATAAATGCTCCAAAAGCTCCAAGTATCTCCATTAATGTACAAAATGTCCATGGACCTGTAAATACTCTAAAAATATCCTAGACACACATAATAGACCCTAAATAGAGCCTAGAACATGGCCTAAAACTGGTAATAAATAGGTTATATCAACTTCCCCAGACTTAACCTTTAGCTTGTCCTCAAGCAAACTAAGCCTGTGAAAGAGGTTTTGAAAAGCCGAGACTCACATAATGTCTAAGTATAATTGTCACCTTACTTTGTTGCAACCACATCCTATCAAGTCAATCACAGAGAAACTATTATACCCTATCCTAGTATAGCAACCAAATCGAGTCTACCAACAACTTAGCAAATACTAGTCTGACTCACCCCTCTACTGAATTCATTTCTTTGCATAAAATAAAGTGCAGGCTTTACCTTGGGAATATCGATCAAATGACACATGGACTCTACCTCTGCAAGTATCTGAACAACTATGCACAAAGTCTTCTTTGATTCATTTCTTCCCCTTTTTCTCTCTGAATCTTTCTAGATCTCAAAATTAATGGGCAATGATGATGATACAATCTATCTTGCCATCTCATTTTCAATTTCCTCTTCTTCTTTTTTTCTTTTCTTCTTTTTCTTTTTCATTTGATTTTTTTTTTCTTTTTATTTTTGGGCAAAGTTGTAGGTGAATAGTAAGGTCATCGGTAATGTACCTACCCCTCACTTCCAACAGTGAGTGATCTCTCCTCCAAATTAGAATAATAGGGTCATAGGTAATTTACCTGCCCCTCTGCATCTCGAGAATTCATCTCAATCTTTTAAGCTATTAGGTAGATGCTGAAGGGAAAGAGAGAAGGGAACCAAAGGTGCAATGACTTGTACCTACAGACTTGCAGAAGGAATCTGATCCAGTGTATACCAAGCCCCAAAGCAAGCAAATAATGTCAGGATTAGTGTTGGAAATCAACTTCGGTTCCTTCAAACTTTCTAAGTAAGTATGATATATTGGCATAATGATCCACTTTGGTATCTCTAGTAATCTCTGCAACAACCTTCTAAAATGGTGCTAAAGTGGTTAGTCAGTAACAAATCTTTATCATAGCCCCCTTCTTGACTCAATAAAAGTTTTTGAAAAACTTATATATATAGCAAATGAAACTCAAAAAAATAAAATAACATTAGCAAACCTCCCCAAGACTTAAATTACATTGTTTCCAGTGTAATCCGCCCCGGATTTTTTTGGAAAAATAAATCATAAGTGAATAGATTAAGTAGAAAGATTCGATACCAGACACGGTAAAAGAGTATCGATCGATGGTAGGCGTGTGTGGTCGATCGATAGTCACGATCCATTGTCGACTGATGGGGTCTCTATGGTGTCAATTGGTGGTGACTCAAATAGTCTATAAAACAAAGTAAAACTCGAAATAAGTAGTAGTAAAAGTAAAAATGAAATAAAAACTTACTAAACAGTGGGTTGCTTCCCACTCAGCGCTTGGTTATAGTCTTAAGCTCGATATTTTGAACTCTCTGACTAGTAGGAAGTTGGATCAACACTTGGAAGACAAGTGTCCACATCTTCTTTGCTCTTCTGAAACCATGTACTAACGAAGCTCCTTATTGCCTCATCTCCTTTGGCTTTCTCATTCCTTGTAACCGCTCTGGCGAAATCCATGGAATGCATTTGTTCTTGTAGTTTCCCAATACTGCGTTGTAGCATTCTAAATCTTACAGCTTTAGTCTCTGATAAATCCTCAATTGCTGAGAAATATCTTCCTTCATTAGGCTCTGAGAAAATGCAATCTCATTGAACCTATTTTCCAATTCTATCTATGTTGCTGTCTTCTGTATGTTGTCTTCAGTGTCGATCGATGGCATGAGGTTGCCGTCGATCGATGCCAGTCTGTCTTCCCCATTCACATGATGTCTCTGAACAGTATCCAAATCTTGCTTCATCTCATCCATGCGTGTAGTCAAACCGGTGAGGCAGGTATCTATAGGATAGTAGACATCATCAAATCTCTTGTAAAATCATCCAGTGACATATCCTGACTTCTGTAGATCGCATTCACAATATCATCAATCTCTTTTCTGTTGTATGTCTGTTGATCCTTCCTAGACATAGCGATCCTTGCTGCATGTTCTGGTAAACATATGTAGCTCTGCTTAAGCAAATCAGCTCTCTCTAGAACTGCTATGATGTCTTCAGCTTGCACATTTATTACCTTCCGTATGTAGCTCTTGCATTACCATTCTCATCTCTGTAGATATCATACTCATCTTTCTTTTCCCAGCGAAAATGTTTGTTGCCTTCAGTATCAAAAGCTCTCTTACGTTGCTCGAAACGCCAATCAATCGATGTCCTGATGTTGGTGTCGATCGATGGTGCCTTGAAAGTGTATGGATCAGTACGGATCGGATCGTTCCTCTGCTTCTCAATATCGATCAAAGTTGAATGGTACGCGTCGATCGATGGTTGTTTCTGCTATCCAAATGAAGTACTCGATCCATCAGCCATAATAAAGGCATTTGCTACATCCTCCTTGGATAAATGTAGGATTCTCCCACAAAGAGCATGTGCACGTCCCTCTGGGTCTCTGAAAATTCGGAACTCATCTGGTCTAAGATTACAAATATTTTTCTCTTCTGCTCATGTTTGTGTTGTGGTTAGTGTCTGATGTTGTTCGAAAGCCATGAGTAGCATGTGATCGATGCTTGATTATCCACTCTCGCGTTCACCACCCAGCCAGCGTCTTCTGATGATAAGCCGCAATATTCAATCTACTCTTCCCCTATGTAATCTTCATCGTATCCTTCGCATACTAGACGTGTGTCAATTGATGGTGTATGGTGATCGTCGATCGATGCTCGATAATCAAACTATTGCGAGAAAAGGTTTCCAGCTCCATTAGCCATGCCAAGAATGTTTGCAATATCTTCCCTCGTGACATTTTGTAGTCTGCCATCCATAGCTCTTGCGTGACCATCTGGATCTCTCAAGAAACCGAACTCGTCTGGTTGTAGATAACCATATTCCTTTTTGCGTTATGCAGCGTCTTGGTCAGTATCGATCGATGGCATAGCGTGCCGTCAATCGATGTTGATTTCCCGAGTCGATGGGAAATATAAAAACCACCAGCCTTTTCCATAGCAATACCACGGTACTCAGTCATCTCTTCTTCTTTGTAGTCTTCATCGTACTCGGTGTGGGCTGTGGTGTAATCACCATCTGTGTGGTAGTTGTTGATCAGTTCTAGAGTGTGAGTGTCGATCGATAACGAAGGTTGGGCATCGAAATATTGTTGAACTGCAAGTGTGTCAATCGATAGTCTGGTTAGGGTCTCGGTCGATGCTCCATCTTTCGACTCTTCATTGAAGTCATAATCGCATAAGCATGTGGCCACAAGTTCTGTATCATCATACAATTTCGTGAGGGCAGGTTTATTCTTATAAATTTCATAATAAATATTATGATCAATCAAGGAAAGGCACAACTAGTTTTTCCTCATGTCGCAGATAGCTCCCATGGTAGCCATGAAAGCTCTTCCAATTAACAAGGGAAGAATTCCAATTGATCTTAATATCCATTCCATGGAAGTCTATTGGGACTAATACATCCTGAATTCGCAGTGGCACATCTCTACAAATGTCTCATGAATATACTGTGGAGCAATCCACAAAGATGAAGGAATCGCTAGAGGACTCCATTTTCAGGTTCAAATTTTCTGCAATCGCTCTTGGTATGATGCTCACCGACGATCCAGTATCACAGTGGGCGATGGGATATTTGTTACCCTTGATAAAGCATGGAATCACAAACTTTCCAGGATCATTTTTCTTCTTCATACATGTCCTCTGTTTCATTTTTTTCTCTTAGATGATTGAATATGATCTCTATATTATCGTCTGTCGCTCTTGTTTCTCTGAAAAACATCCACAATCTGTGAGTATAATAAGCTTCATAAAAAGGAGTATCTAAAGGAATATTAAAAACTCTTTTGGTAAATCTATTCATCTCTTTTTCATTTGCTCATGTGCGTAGATGTTTGGGGATCTTTTGCTTCCTCTTGGAGTGTCCCTCATATTCTCTATCAAGATCCATACTTTCAGATGTGTCAGTGCACTGTTCTGAAATCGTTCTGGTTGGACGCACAATCAAACTCGCAGTGATGCTTGGCAGTCGAACCGGCTTCCTCATTTGTCGATCGATGCTTAGGTCGCGTTGTCGATTGTTTTGTCTATCTCTCTGTTGGTCGACTGTCTCATGTAGGTGTCGATCGATGTTGGTTGATTCACACGAAGCTACAGATGCTGTAGGATTTGCTGTTGATCGACGCTCATTGCTTGGCGTAGATCGATACTAATGTTAACTGCCAAATGACATCGGATTTTCCACACAAAAATCTCCTTCTTGGAGCCTTTCTCTCTTAACTTCCTGCCATAAATCACCATCAATCAATGCATTGACGTGGTGCTTTTGTCCAGCCCCAATTTTATCCTTGGTCAGGCTCTCATGTCTCCTAATGGTTTTACTTGTTTGAAGCACTTGATTCTCCAGCTTCTTCACATGGGTGATGAGATTTTCGAACTTGGTGTTGAGGTTGAGGTACAGCCCATATATCTTTCCATTAAAATCTACAATCATCTTCTGATGTCCCCCTAAAACGATGTCAACCATTGCTGCAATCTTGCTTTCTTGAGTCTCTGGAGGAAGATTTTGGTAGTAAGAAGATCCATAAGTTATATTGTCGTTGAAGGGTTTTTGCTGTGAACCTTGATTAAAGCTACTCCTTTGACCATTCCCATAAGAGTTCGTGTTGAAAGTTGGATTGCCTTGTCTCTGGAAACCATTCCCTTCAATGTAGTTCATATACTCTTCTTCAATATCATCATCTCCAGACTCTATTGCTTCTACCTTGCAAAAGTGACATGCTTCCTGAAGAATTTCTGAACACTATCCAGTTTTTCCTTGACCTCTTCAGTCTGATCCTTACTCATAGTTGGACTTGATCTCTTTCTTTCATAGTCTGTGTTCTTGGTGATGTTGTTGGATGCGAGATTCTCAATCAACCTTGTAGCTTCTTCAGGATTCCTAGTGCTGAAATTTCCCTCACTAGCTGTGTCCAAAGCCATATGGTACTGTAGTCCAATACCTCTAAAGAAAGTGCTGAGAAGTTGCACTTCGTTGAACCCATGGTGTGGACAATCTCTTTGGTATGATTTGAATCTTATCCATGAGTTTCTAAAAGATTATGAGGGTTCATGTGAAAAACTAGCAATCTTGCTCCTCAGATCTTCTGCTCTTGCGTCATCAAAGAAGTTATGCAAGAAAGCATTCTTGATGTCATTCCAGGATGTCAGGGATCCTGGTGGTAACTGCTTAAGCCAATATGAAGCTTCTCCAATAAGTGAGTACTTGAAGAGCTTACAAAAGAGATAGTCCTCAGGGACTCCATTGGCTTTGATAATAGTAACTAGATCCTCAAATCGCTCTAGATGATCCATAGGGTGCTCATGTCGTAAGACATGGTAAGGTGTTTGTGCTACAAGTCCGAAGAAGGCGGGCTTGATTTCAAAATCATTCCTCTGAAAAGCTTGACGGCGAATGGCGGATTTGTTGGGGTAGAACTGGTCAGGACGGTTGTAGTCAGCCAGTGTTCTCTGAGTAGCTTGGGCATTAGCTTCACGTTGAGCTACTGCAGCGTCTGATTCTGCTTCTGTATCAGGGATTATAGCCTCCTGATTGTCTATCTTTTGACCTGTTGCATTATGCAGATGACCGTCTAGATCATGCAGCTCTCCATTCTCGTCCCGAATCAATACTAAAGTCCCAACCATCTAAACTCTTCCGCGTATGTCGATCGATGAGGGTAAGATGTTGTCGATCGTCGCTATGTGATCACTATCGGTCGATGCTCAAGTTCTGATGTCAGTCAATGATGTCCGTAAAGAAGTGTCGGTCGACGCGATGTTGGTGCTGTCGAACGATGCTTGTCGTCTTTGTTTGCGGATCGTACGTTCGAGTCTATCGG